>JAMKCH010021528.1:0-85645 GCA_023653785.1 Ophioderma brevispina
TCGGTGCATGGGGTCTACTTTTTATAATAAAGCCATGTGGCACTAAATCACTCAAAGCACTGTTGACAAATTTTATTAGTACGCTGCTTTCAGGAAATTGTCACAATAATTTCGCTTCATTTAGGTGGCTGCTCAAAGACACGCTTACAAGTGCACAAGCCTATCAGTACTTAAAGGTGCAACGAGAGATTTCAAATAACAGGTGTCCCGAAAAAAATTGAAAATTCTGATTTTGGCACTGGTGTAAAGCTTTATATCAATAATATCCCCATCTGTAAGGATTAAGCTGAGAACTGTTTCTTTGGTACAAAATTGTGAAATTTCTAATTTCGTATAGGAGCAAATACGAAATTCAGCCTATGTTTTCTATTGAAATATAAGCAAATACAAATCACCTTTTGTTTTCATTTTAAGTTATTTCTGTAACCAAATAAAAGGTAGGGGTCTATTGTGCATCTAATCTGTATGAAATCACTACATATCACAGAAAATATGGATGACTTGAAATCTCTTGTCGCACCTTTAAATTGTAATATTCCCCATAACAGCTCCCCAGATTTCACTTGGGTCGATGAGGCAATTGAGATTAAGTATCTTGCCCAGGGACACAAACACGTTGGCCACAGTACAGCTCAAAACCAGACTTCGTCTTCAACTTGCCTGTATCGTAATCGTCCCCATAGAAAACCATGCTTTGAAGAAGCGCCCCATTTTTTTCTCGAACCCCGGTTTTTTACATATTTGGAATGCTTATCAATGTATTAGATTACACCTAAAGTGAATAAGCCGAATACGCCATCTTTATGTAATAAGATGATGATTTAGTAGTTTTCTGTCGTGCACGACAGAAAGTCAAAGCATGGTTTTCTATGGGGAACGATTACGATAGCAGGCAAGTTCAAAACAAGGTTTATGGTTGTCTTTTCATGCACCTGTTTGTCCAATAAACCTTCGAAACGTTCTCGGTAGGTGGTCTACAACCGATCCAGTGAAATTTGAGAGAAATTCGTATCCGAAAAAAATCTTCTCCTGTCACTTTAATAAAATTTAAAGCATTTTTGTGTGTATCCCACAGGTCATATGAAGACCAATGACACCGTACTAATCCATGCAGGAGGATCAGGGGTGGGGACAGCAGCCACACAACTGGTCAAACTGGCCGGAGGTCATCCCATAGTGACCGCTGGGTCAGAGGTCAAACTTCAGAAAGCAGCCAGCTTGGGAGCAGAGGCAGGATTCAATTACAAGGAAGTAGATTTTGCTGAGAGTGTTCTTAAACATACCGATGGTGAGTGGAATGGCTGAGGTGATTTCAAAGTTCCAAGCCACTGCTACAGAATGAGTTGGGGAAGTAATTGCTAACTGTGTTAATTTAGGACCAAATTTCCATTCATCTTGAACTTCAAAATTTTGGGTTTGTGATTTGATTTTCTCAAATTTTCTCATTAACTCTACACCAGCCTTGAAGGGAGAAAAACAGCTTGGAAGACTTCAGTGACATAATTCCCAGCATTTTTTCTTTCTCAGATATTATGAGTATATGCAGGCAAATTTGGTTGTGAGTGAATTCTGTGATTGGTTATGATGAAATGACCTTTACCTTTACAAATAAGCAAAATTAGTTCTGGACCCTGACTCATTCACAGGACACATACAGCTGAATTTGAAACTAAGGAGCTTGCAAAGAATTTTCTGAGTTTGTGCAATACTCAATACAAGATTGCTTACTGTGTAGTCACCGTTTACAATTAAAAATACTGTATAAGTGGAAATTTTTGCAAGGTTTTTATTTTTGCAAATTTTGCGAGTGAACATAAAAATGCGAAAATAAAAACTCGCGAAAATAACTGTTTCCAATCGAAAATTTCCACCTATACAGTAAGCAAAATTAGGCTCACACTCACAAGGCACTTGCATTCATTTTGGAAATTAAGGAGGCAGTGTTTTTTGTGGGATTGTGAAAGAAGTGATAACAAATTTAGACATTATGGTCTGTATGCACAAAAGAGTTAGACCAGGTCTAACTTTAGACCCGGTCTAAGTTTAATTTTGTCCCACCAGAAAAGACATTTTCCTTTACACTGACACGAGGTATATTGTATTTATTTTGAAATTCGTATTTAAATCTTTCAAATTTGCTAGTTACTTTACAAAGAAAGTGTGAATAACTATCAATTTGAGGCAAAACTAATTTTGACTTAAACCAGGTCTAACTTTAAACCTGGTCTAACTTTTTGTGCATACGGACCTAAGAGGAGATCTTCCAGTTTAAAAAGCAAAATTTGTTTTAGATCTATAGACTCGCATTCACAAGACACACATCAGGTGCAGTGGAACTAAGACTCGCACCCTAACTTGCATTCCCACAACACATACATGCGCTTTGTAACCAGCAAGCTAGTAGGGGCTGCAATACACCTTTCTGGGATTGTGAAAGAAGTGAATGTTATGATTTGGATATTATAAGATAAGCAAAATTAGTTTTGGACCTTGACTCAAATTCACAAGAAGCATACCAACCCACATGCCCTGTGAAACTCTACATTTAGTACATACCCAAACCCAGGGAACGCTGTTATAGCAACACCCCCGCCTTCAGTGTGCGGGTCTGATAGAATGGTTGTAAATGAAGTAATTAACTAGGAAGTCCTACGAATTGCGTGTGATTTTAACACTACAGGAAGTTATAGCCAACAATCGGGATGTCATCATCTTAAAACAAAAGAAAAGAAAAGATAAAACAATACTTAATCAGATAAATATAGGTTACTATCTTTGAATTAAATGTTATCCTCTTCCTTTAATAGCATCATTAGAACTGTAATGTTCCAAATTGTTGGACCACTCTTATCAGGTCCTCATCAAGTCCCTAACATTTTGAATACACTGCCCTCGCCGCTCCAACTGCTGTGAAAAAGTGGGGAATTTGGGAAACTCCTTCCCAGGAAAGTTGGCCAATTTGGAGGGAAAACTTGACCTTTGGAGGGAAATTTATAAATAAGAGCAGTGGGAAATCTTTGAGAAATTCGACTATCTTTCCTGGAAAATTTTACATTTTTTTCAACCCTGTGAGGAATCCTGACCGAGGCCCTCACCCGATGGGTGACGTTTTCCCTAATCCATCTGATTGGGTGGGTTTTTTTTTGGATTGTTAAGTAACAAAAAAAAAAAAAAAAAAGAGTGAATGGATTATTGGATAATTACTAAAGTCCCTTGCAGTTCAAATAAAAGAAACAGACCCAACGACGTATTATATAATTTTTTAAAGATCCTTGAATTTCTCATGCTTTAGATATCCTTGAATTTTTCCATCAGTAAACAACATCTTATTTCATTTTATTTTCCTAGGTAAAGGTGTTGATATAAGTGATTCTAGACGTGTAGGAGGTTCCTACTGGGAAGAATGCCAAGCTAGAGCCCTGGAAATGGATGGACGGTGGGTTGCTGTATGGCTGATGGGAGGAGTGAATGTTGAGGCGCTATATAGCTCATCTTAAGAAAAATCAACTCTAGTTGTAGACCACATTAAGAGCCAAGGAGTACTGATGTGTGTAGAGTAAATATGATGGAAAATATTGCACTACATGCAAATGTTAACATTATAAACATTCCAGTAACCATGAAAATGAGGGTTGTTTGAGCATCCTCGCCTAGCTTCCTCTCTCGCTGCTCCTCTTACCAGGACGGCCCCCAGCACGCAAAGTGTACGGTGGGATGGGGGCTGGGCCAGGGTGTGATGTGGGGGGGGCGTAGGAACGCGTTGGAGGAGCGGGAAGTAGGAGTGGATTGCGTTAGCGGAGTATCTAATTTAGGCTTTCGGGGATGGAAACTTGGGATTTATAGGAGCGTGGGCGGAGTACATGGCGGGGATTTACTGTAATTTCGTAAGGGGAGGTTGGGGTAAGGGAAGGAAGTTAGGGGGGGTAAGAGAGGGCGTTTAGAGGGCATAAGGGGGGTTAGAAGGGGGGGTGGTAGCATCAAGGGGCGGGGGAGGCGAAGGATCTAGGGGGAAGCGGGCTGAGGGGTGGGCATTGGGAAGGAGGAAATCCTAGAGGCGGGAGATAGGGGACGGGAAGATTGTTACTTTGTGTCGCGGGTGGGGCGGTAGGACCCTGGCTAACTGGCAGGAGGATGCGCTGAGACGTCTGGAATCAGTTGAACCTAGGAGAGGAGAGGCTATGGGGGTGCGGGATAATGGGAGAATGGGTAGGGAATGATGGGGAGTAGAAGTTTTGTGGGAGTGGGGGGTGGCGGTGATGCTCGGGTTGGTCTGGCAAAGAGTGCAGGTGGAAGGCCGGGGTAAGTGAGTAGAGGAGGGGGTTTGTAAGGTGGTGGAAGCGAGACGAATGGGAACTATAAATAGGCGGCGTTGCTAATGCCGAAGACGAATGGCGGTGGTTGGTATGCTGGTTTGTGCCTAGGATGGTGATGGTTGCGATGGGGGGGTTGGAGGTGGGTGACGAGGGGGGGCGTAGGCAAGTATAGAGGGTCGAGGTGGTGCTGAGGGGGGGTGGAAAGGGCAGTGGGGGGCGGGGGGTGTGACTGGAGGAGGGCAGGTGGGGGGGTGGTTTCGCGGTTGGTGGGGGTAACGGTAGCGACGAGCGCGGCGGGAATGGGTTGTTGTGACGAAATATCCATTTTCCCACCCTCTATCCAGTACTTTTTATACTTTCCTCAACGTATGACGTCATAGTGACGTCCTAATGGGAATGTTGGTACTTTAATTTGATACTCATGAAAGAAGAAACTCTAATCTTCATGTGGTACCAAATTTTATGGGAATCGGGATGTTCCGTAATAGGGGAAAATAATCTTTTAACTTGATTTCTCGACTTTTAAAGAAAGCCCTATGCAAAAAGTGCCATTTTTTATTTGTCATCAAATTTAACAATACGTCATTTCAGGGAGAAGGTCGCTTGTTTGTGTAAACTTTTGTGCCTTAAATGTTGTAACTTTCCGTGTACATTTTACATTTTTGTAACAGGCTTAAGACCTAACTTGTCTAGAAAATGCACATTTGTCAGGGGGGACTTCCTTTTTTGAACTGTATACTACGCAAGCATTGATGGCTAAAAAACAATTTTGCTTCATTTCTTAGTAGCCAAGTTTTTGTTGGGACTGGCGATGCTTAAACTCCAATATTGATAATATCAAAACTAAAATAACTAAAGATGTCACCTAAACTGCCCAATCCCCAAAGTTTGAGATGAAACGGATTTGATGCATGTATAAACAGTACCATAGTATACGTGTATACAAAATTCATTTCTGGGATCCGAATTTTAATACAGAGTTATGTTTTTTTTATATGAAGGGATCGATTGCGCTTAGTCTCTTTCCAGACAGTGATAAGTCTGGCAAAGAATTAGTTTTGTCTACATGAAAAAGGGCGCCACCCTTGGGGAATCTCTGATCAAGGCCGCCTTCGCGTCTACCAAGCCATTTTTTGTAACACTGTTTGCCGGGTGATAAAACCAACCCCCAGTGAATTCGTTAAAAGCATCTGAAGTATATGCGCTTGATACCAGTGGATACTGCGCTAATCCTCTTCTTTCCATTGATACCAAAATAAGTACCAACATATCTACTATGGTGTCAAGATGAACGTCATAACGTCCGCAAAACAGTGAATTGTCAATTTCGCCCACAAAAATAGGTGGAAATCTAATTTTTGCATTAAAAACGTGGAATATTCCTATCGTTGTTTTTTTTTTTTTTAAAAAAAGTAAGTTTTTTGTTTGTTTTTGTTTTGTTTTTTGGTTTTTTATTTTTGCTAAAATGACCCCAAAAGAATGGAGAAAAATTACATGGAAGCTGTTTAATAAAGCTTTTGGGTTTTAAACCCGCTTGTTAAAGAAGAGAGGGCTAAACTGTCAATGTTTGTACGTGTGAGTGTGATGGTCAATGCGCTATTTGCTTGCTTCTTGTATTTTAAATAACCGGCACAGAGTGCATACATCGACTTTCATTCACTACAAGTGCATTTCTTACCAACGTTCTGAGTTTATTATTGACGAGATATTTTTTTACACCAATCACATCAAACAGCCTATTAACAAACAACTTGTACTGTAATTGACGGTCGTGATCAAAAACCTACGATATGACAAAACGACAGGCAATTTTGTGAGAAAATGATTCAGTGTGTGAAGATTTCACACCAGTAAATAACAGGAGAACAGGTACGTCAGTCCAGCCCCACTTCAAATGAATGTGTTTTTGTTTTTGGTGACTAAGTGACTAAGTGTACCCTAAAAACTGCGAGAAAAGGCGAGATCTGGGGGTGCAAATCCTGGTTGCTATCAATATTAGGTATAAAATCTGTAGGAATATCAAAAAATGGCCGCATTGATACTTTTATTTTGATCTGCAGACGTATTTAACCGTATTCTTACAGGGAAACCATGACTGAAAAAGTGCTCTTACCTCCAGGGTGCACCGTGCATGCTAGTCTTCACGGTCCAGTAGCTCGAAAATGGGGTGGGGATAATTACCCCTATTTCAGGACTGAATCAGGTTAGGAGATATGATGAGCTTCAAGCAGAATATTAGCTTTAAGATCTTAGATGTTCCAATGATGAGAAATGACTTTTCATCTCGCCCATTTTTGTACAGGAAGAATAGACATGCATTACTGGTGGTGAAACCTGTATTTTGGAGTCTAACTTAGTGCTGTGAGCCTGGTACTACTTCCTCATGTTCCTCGATCTCCCTGCTTCTGAAATAAGGCAAATTTACTTCACAGCATAACAATCACATGTTTTAGCTGTTTTGTTAATGAAAAATTAAAATGGTGTACTTTCAGGGGTCAAAGGTAAGTTTTTCTTGTGAATTACACCATTGAATTTGCATAAGATCGTTATGTACACATTGGCTAGTTGAAAAACATGTTGCCGGGTCAACGGGGTGAATGCTGCCTGAAGTCTATCTAGGGCCAGCCTTGGCCTGGCTAGTCCCTAGACCCCACAATGTTGGAAGCGTTTCCATATGTGCCCCTCCCCTACGAATTCCTGGCAAGCCTTGACGGAATAACCTACATGACAAGGTTTGGCAGACTTCGTAGGGAGAGGGACATAATTATGGAACTCTTGCCACAATGTTTGTGTGCAAGTCAGAATTAAAACTGGAAGATTCTGATTGAGCATTGCCTGGCAGGTAACGCAATGCCATATTTAGAAAAACAAATAGACTTGAGATACCGCTTACATGTGGTGTGCTAAGCCACGTCCAAATTGCAAAATGGGCCCAGCCATGCCAGTTCATGAGTTTAAAGTCTCTCCTTGCAATTTGACTATACTTTGTTACAGATAGTACAAATGGCTAATCTTCCACCAAACTTCTATGCTACTCTCCGCATAAAGAATCAGTGCAGTTAAGATAATTCCTTTGGCAAAGGATGTTGGGAGTGGATGGGAGCAAGCGGGGGCAGAAATGGCTTATTGCAATTTCATTTTCAATACGAGGACTCCATGGATGTCAATGCTCACGAGCTTCATAATAGGCCTTCAAAGTAGTGCTTGACCTGCCTTTGAACTCTCTCACTGCTGCCACCTGAATTTTTTGCGTAAACCTGACCATTTAATCACATGAGGATTGTAACGTCAACGTAGATCGTAAGATATGTCGTCAGAAAGGTCAATGCAATGCACTGGCGCATAAATTTGGTGCGATCACTTAAGCTCGTGTGTTTATTATGCAAGTGAGTCTTATTACTTCGCGGTTTCACTCACTATTTAACCGCCCAGGGCGCTTAAATGACAAAATCAGTGTTATTCTCTAAGTGCACCTATACAGTGCTATCTACATAAGATACAAAGCTAATTTGCTCTATTTTCATGGTCCATAAAAGGTGCTTAAGAAGAAATCATGCTTCAAGTAACCATACCAAAATTTGTTTGGGACCAAACTAAACAAAAACAGGAAAAAAGAACACTCCTCATCCATGTAGATTTCAACACCAGTAAATAAAACCCACAGAGAACAGGTATCCAAGCCCCACTGGCACATGAGTGTTTTTGTTTTTGGTGACCGGTCGACTAAGGGTACCCTAAAAACTGAGAGAAAAGGCGCGATCTGGGTTGCAATCATGTTGCTATCATATTGTATAAAATCTGTATGAAATATCAAAAAATGGCAGCATTGATACTTTATTTTGATTCTGACAGCGTATTTAACCGTATTCTTACAGGGAACACCTGACTGAAAAAGTGACCCTGACCTCCAGGGTGCACAGGCATGCTAGTCCTCACGGTCCAGTAGCTCGAAAATTTTGGGGAATTAAGTACCCTAATTTCAGGAATGATCCATGTAGGAAAATTGAGGGATCTCAGCAGAATATTACGTTAAGAGCTGAGATGTTCCAATGAGGAGAAAATGAACGTTTTTCATCTCGCCCTTTTGTACGGAAAGAATAGGACATGCATTTACTGTTGTGAAACCTGAATTTTGAGTCAACTTTAGTGCTTTGAGCCATGTACTCAATGTTCTCGATCTCATCTGCTCTGAATAAGGCAATTTTACTTCACAGCATACCAAATCCACAGTTTTTTAAAGCTGTTTTTTTAATGAAAATTAAATTGGGTGTACTTTTCCAGGGTCAAAGGTAATTTTTTGAGTTAGCACACGCTTGAAGTGCAATAATATGTATGTACCCATGGGAGTTGAAACATGTTGCCAGGTGTCACGGGGTGATGCTGCCTGGTCTTCTAAGGGTCCATCCTTGGCCTGGCTAGTCCTAGACTCTCACAATGTTGAAAGCGGTCCATATTGCCCTCCCCTACGAATTCTGCAGCCTTGACGGAATCACCTACATGACAAGGTTGCAGAATTCGTTAGGGAGAGGGACATCAATTATGGACTCTTGCCACATGTTTTGTTGCAAGTCAGAATTAAAACTGGAAAGATTCTGATTGAGCATGCCTAGGCTAGGTAAAGCACAGTGCCATATTTAGAAAAACAATTACTTGAGTATACCGATTACATGTGGTGGTGCTAGCCAATTCCAAATTGCCACCAATGGGCCAGCCCAGTGCCTGTTCTGAGTTTACATCTCTCACTTTGCAATTTGACTATCCCTTGTTACAGAATGACAATGGCTAATCTTCCACCCAACTTCTATGCTACGCTCCGCATAAAGATTCAGTGCAAGTTAAGAAGAATTCCTTTGGCCAAGGATGTTGGGAGGGATGGGAGGCAAGCGGGCAATGGGCGATTATGGCAGATTTCATTTCATACGAGGACTCTCCTGGATGTCAACTGCTCACGAGAAGCTTCATATATGGCCTTCAAAGAGTGCATTGACCTTCCTTTGGACATCTTTCTCACTGCTGCAATGAATTTATTTTGCTAACCCTGACTCATTATCACTGAGGATTTAAACGTCCAACGTGGATCGTGAGATATGTCGGCAGAAAGGTCAATGCATGGCCATAATTTGTTTGGCGATATACTTAAGCTCTGTGTGTTTAGTAATGCAAGGTGAGTCTTATTACTTAGCGGTTATCACTCACTCATTTAAGCGCCCAGGGCGCTTAAAATGACAAAATCAGTGTTTCTCTAAGTGCACTTATACAGAGTGCTGATCTACATCGATAAGCAGCTACTTTGCTCTATTTTCATGGGTCCATAAAAAGGTGCTTAAGAAGACTCAATTCCTTCAGTACCATAACCAAAATGTTTGTTTGGACAAAACAAACCAAAACAGAAAAAGGAAACACCTCTCATCCATGGAGATTTCACACCAGTAAATAACAGGAAAAAGGTAAGTCCAGCCCCCACTGCAAATGAGGTGTTTTTTGTTTTTGGGTGACCGTCGTACCTAAGTGTACCCCTAAAACTGGAGAGAAAAGGCGAGATCTGGGTTGCAAATCATGGTGCTACTCAATATAAGGTATAAAATCTGTAGGACTATCAAAAAAATGGCCAGCATGGGAATACTTTTTATTTTGATCTGACATACTTATTTAACCGTATTCTTCAGGGAACCACCTGACTGAAAAGTGCTCTGACCTCCAGGGTGCACAGTGCATGCTAGGGCCTTCACGGTCCCCGTCGCTCGAACAATTTGGGGATAGAGCCCTACTTTCAGGACTGATCATGTAGGAAATATGATGATCTTCAAGCCGAATGTCTTAGCTTTAAGATCTGAGATGTTCCAATGAGGAGAAATGACGTTTCATCTCGCGCATTTTGTACAGGAACGAATAGGACATGCATTTTACTGGTTTGAGAATCCTGTATTTTTTTGGGAGTCTTACCGTAGTGCTGTGCGCCATGTACTCAATGTTCGCGATCTCCTCTTGCCCTCTGAATAAGGCAAATTTACTTCAACAGCATACACAAAATCACATGTTTTAGCTTTTTTTAATACAACTTAAATTGGTGTACTTTCATGGGTCAAGGTAAGTTTTCCCTTGTGAGATTAGCACACGATTGAATTGCATAATTGTATGTAAAATTGGGAGTTGAAAACAGGTTGCCGGGTCACGGGGGTGCATGCTGCCTGAGTCTATCTAAAGGGCCAGCCTGGCTGGCTATCCCTAGACTCTCACAATGTTTGGAAAGCGTTCCATATGCCCCCTCCCCTACGAATTCTGCAGCCCGACGGTAATAACCTACATGACAGGGTGCAGAATTCGTAGTGGGAGAGGGACCATAATTTTATGTAAATGGAACCTTGCCCACAATGTTTTTTTGCAAGTCAGAATGAAAACTGGAAATATTCTGATTTTGAGCATTGCCTAGCTAGGTAAAGCAAGTGCCATATTAGAAAACCAAATAGACTTGAGTATACCGATTACATGTGGTGGTGCTAGCCAATTCCAAATTGCCACAAATTGCCCAGCCAGTTTCCTGTCATGAGTTTACAGTCTCTCACTTGCAATTTTACTATACTTTTGTTACAGATAGGACAAATGGCTAATCTTCCACCAAACTTCTATGCTACTCTCCGCATAAAGATTCAGTGCAAGGTTAAGAAGAAATTCCTTGGCAAAGGATGTTGGGTGGATGGGAGGCAAGCGGGCCGATGGGGCGATAAAATGGCAGATTTCAATTTTTCAATATCGAGGGACTCTCCATGGATGTCAATGCTCCAGAGGCTTCATATATGGCCTTCAAAGAGTGCATTGACCTTCCGTGGACATCTCTCTCACTGCTGCCACCTGAATTTTTGCGTAAACCCTGACCATTTTCACATGAGGAAATTCTAACGTCACGTGTCGTAAGATATGTCGGCAGAAAGGTCAATGCCTGCCATAAATTTGGGTGCGATACACTTAAGCCTCTGTGTGTTTAGTATGCAAGGTGAGTCTATTTACTTATCGTATCACTCCACTCATGTAAGCGCCCAGTGGGCGCTTAAAAGACAAAATCAGTGTTTATTCTCTAAGTGGCACTTATCAGTGCTATCTACATCAGATAGCACTAATTTGCTCTATTTTCATGGTCCATAAAAAGGTGCTTAATAAAATCAATTCTTCAGTAACCATACCAAAATGTTGTTTGGGAACCAAACTAAACAAAAACAGGAAAAAAGAACAACGCTCACCCATGTAGATTTCACACCAGTAAATAACGGAAACAGGTAAGTCCGCACCCCCCACTGCAATGATGTTTTTTGTTTTTGGTGACCGTCGACTAAGTGTACCCTAAACACTGAGAGAAAAGTCGAGATCTGGGTTGCAAATCATTGTTGCTATCATATTAGTATCAAATCGTAGGAATATCAAAAAAGCAGCAATTGGATACTTTTATTTTGATCTGACAGAACGTATTTTAACCGTATTCTTACAGGGAACACCTGACTGAAAAGTTGCTCTGACCTCCAGGGTGCACAGTGCATCTTAGTTTTCACGTTCCAGTAGCTCAAAAATTTTGGGGATAAGTACCCTAATTTCAGGACTGATCAGGTAGGAAATCTGATGATCTTCGCAGAATATTAGCTTTAAGATCTGAGATGTTTCCAATGAGGAGAAAATGACGTTTTTCACCATCTCGCCCATTTTGTACATAAGAATAGGACATGCATTTACTGGGGTGAAACCTTAAGTCTTTTCAAAATTGCAGTAACTCGGGAAAAATATATATCACGGAACTTAAATTTAGAAAAATCTAGACAACTATTGCTACACGGGTGTCTCATAAAGAACGTTACCCTCCAAAAAACAGGCACTTTTTTACCTACTTCATTCAACCAAGTCGTATCCTTGTTTTAGCTTTTATATTATGAGATATGTACTTTCGAACACGTGGTGAAAACGAGAAGAAAACGGTGAAAAATAACCAAACAATACTATTTCCCTATCTCATAGTTTTGACAAATTATGTGATCTTTTAGTCAAAAACTTTAACAAATGGGGCCAAAGCGTTCCATATGTTAGGCCTATACGCACCCCTTTGAAGTTCTACATACATGTAAAAAATGGTGGTAGGGTTGAGTTTTCTTAGAAAAAGTGTTTGTTTAAATTAATTAAAAGAGAGTTTTTTCTGTAGAATTTCCATGGTGGAGTACATGAACTTTTTTCTGAAATGTAAAAGAGTTTGAAAATATGACTTTAACGTCTTGACCAAAACAACTGAATTGACTCGTCTTCGATTTTTTAAAGTCTAGCTTCGTATCAAAAAAAAATCATCCATCACTCTAGGACTTTAAGTTTGTCTCTGAAAATAAAATGATATAACTGTTGAAACGTAACCAAAACAGTTAAACGAAGCACCCAAGCTGAATTAATTAATCTTCCAAGCCAAGATCCAACCGGCTACAAGATTGGTGAACAATTTCTAAAAGAAATCTCTGTAAAAGATCAAATTAGAACCATTTGTCCTTCATGGTCAATCCCCCTCCAACAAAAAATAGCGCTATTTTATTATTATCATTTACGAAATTTATATTGGTTTTTTGAACCCCCAGCGTTTGAATAACTTAAAGTACACAGAGGGATTTCAACAATCAGATGGACCCTATAAAATTGGAATCGCCATTTCTACCATGATTTAAAGCTTTTCGGTCAAACATATCCCCACTTGAAAGAGTTAAGGCGTTTGTTCTTGATCAAAAATTGTGAAGTGTGTAATTAGAATTGCTCCAATACTAAATTAGCCCATGTTTTACAGTGAAGCACAGCAATTTTAAATTGCCTAACACTTAAGAAACCACTTTCCCAAAGGATTTTGCACGAAATTATACACATGTTAAGGGTCACAAGACAACAACAAATCATCACTAAAATAAAATTTTATTATTTGGACTGCAAATTAGGGGCAAATTGTTTTCAAACAACGCGAAAATTGGGCAAAAAGCGAAAAATTCCAATCTTATGTATGTTTGATATCTACGTGTAGAAGACCCAAGACATATATTTAATACAACACTTTGCACTTTTTTTCGGGGTTGCAAAATACATCGTCATTTTTCCCATAGAGTTAGTACAGTACGCTTTAGCAACGTCCGCAATGAATTATTTGTTTTCAGGCCATAAAGGTTTATTGTTTTTAAATGGTACTCATAACTGGTACTTTACATGTATGTGTGCATATATGTCAGAAAAAATGGCGTTTTTGTTAAAACAATATTCTCATACGACGTCCATTAAGGCCCAAGGGGGAGGGGGCTCCATTGGACCCCCCCCCCACTAATTAACTCATTACTGCCGTCATTAAACTCATTAATTTATTTGTATGAAAAGACTCATTTAAAAGTCAGACAATTAAAACAAAATGTCCACGAAAAAATCCCATGCGTAAAGCCGCCAGCGAAAACAAACTTTGGGCCCCCCCCCCCACCGGTCACTTCAAGTGTTAAGTATATCTGTACCCACACACAAAGACAAATCTATTGTGTCTAATTGGCCTAACAAAAATTTTTGATTGGCGTAACCCGACCGACCCTAATATTTTTATTTTTTTTGTGTGCAAAAAAAAGTTTAAAACACGCTAAAACAAAATATTTTCATTTAGTATCTCGATATGATGCTATAAAGATTGCAGGACATTCAAACGAACAAATAAAAAGATTTTAAAAAAAGATATGTGCCATTGTTTTTGTATGTGTGTCTATTTTGTGTTCGGTATGTGACACATAAAAAAAAATCGACTACCTATCCCTATTTTTTTTTCTATGTTTACGCCAATCACACATGTTTTTTAGGCCGTATGAGTCCACTGTAGATATTCAAATTTGTGGTTACCTGAATTATCCCTCGGTGTGCTTTAGGGAACCATAGGATTCTGCGAAACAAGAAATTGTTCTTCCAAAATAGGTAAAAACGAAGCGTCTCAAATATTTCCTATTTCCCATGTCCTATATCTCGAATACATTTTCGTGGAAAGGTGCAAAATAAATGCTAAAAGTTTCGAATTTGACTTCTCTTTTCTTCCAAACATCCTAAGAGAAAGGGGGTGGGTTCCCAAACATACTTTTTAACAAGGGTGGATGGCATTTCCCCCACCCAGCCCCCCATTTTCCAAATTGGAATGAAATTTTGAAAGTGCCTTTCCTGTCTAAACACTGAGCTTTCTTGCATTTTATCACTAAAAGATTTTTGTTCAGAGATTATGCGTTGAACTTCATTTTTTGTTATTTTTTTAGCCGTGCATTCTTTATTGTTATCCTCCCCTCAGTTTGTTACTATTTGACTAAACAATTCATTATAACACTTACAACAACACAAAAACAATCCCGCCATACCCTTTCTCTATATTATTCTAAGTGACTTTCCCATCACATCATCCCTTCACCACAACTTAAACAAACACACAACAAGATTCACGCCGCTCTTTTAAGTATAATAAATTACGGCCAAACTAAAGATTATGTTTACCTTTTCTTGAATTCAGAAGAATATCATGGGGAAGGCTGACAATTCTCAGGTAACATTCAGAGTAAGAGGAGAGTTGGAGTCGTTTTTCCATTGAAAGCAGTTACGTTTGTTGTGTTTCATCAATACCTTGTTTGTTTTAAAGGGGCATTTCGTGATCCACAGCCTCGTCCCCCGACTTACTAAAAATCTTGAGATTTTTATATCATCTGAACCGTTAGCCTTAGTCCCGGGGGCCACTTGTATTCAAAGGTGGATATGATGCGTGAACAAGAAAACGCGTAAAAAGGTCATATTTTTTTCCAACAGGCGATGTACGCGCGTACAACGTACATTGATTAGGGTGTCAAAAACAGCAAAATGTGGAAAAAAGTATGTTTTTTTCTAAACCTTGAAATTGTGATGTACGTGTAATACTCAAATTAAGCAAAGATCAATAATATTGTAAAGCAAAGCAAGATAATAAAGGTATATTGACGACACAATGCATTGCTTACTTGTTTTGGGTAGCAAAACTTACAAAAATACTTCTTTAGTGTAGCAAAATCAGACAAAATTACTTGTTTAGGGTATATTTTTAGTTGGTGGAAATACTTGTTTAGGGTGCATTTTGGAAGTCCATGTTCACGCATCATATCCACCTTTGAATACAAGTACCCCCCCCCCCCCCGGGGCCTTTTTAATAATTGTTCATAACACAAAACCGCAAGATCCGGATCAGCTCAAATTTTGAGAATGAGCTTTTTTCAAGGATATCTAGTGATCAATGAATAAAACGGAACGCTGCATCCAGAGGATTTTTGAGTCAATCCCACAATGCACCATTTTTGGAAATTTCGCCTCAAGAGGGTCATGTGATCCCATAAAAATCCTATTCTTAACACATAAAAACCCTGACTCTAACGCTCATTTTAGCCCACAAAGCGTTAGTACTTAGGGAAGTTTTCGCATGATCATGAAATATATTGTGGTTCTTAAACTTTTGGAACACTTTTTATACCTAAGTACTGACATGTGTTTAGTACAGTACAGTATAGACACATTGCTATGCATCATGGGATTGATTCAAAACACCCTCTGGGCTGCATCCTAATACGTCACTCACAATTTGAGTTTGGGTGCCTAATACAGCCTGTCTCAAAAAATGGTATAACGGAAAACCGATTTTTTTTTTCAATATGAAATCTAAACATAGGTAAGTCGTGTTGTGCATCATATTAAAGAAAATAGACCAGGCTTTCCAATAATTTTGTTTCATCTCATTTGCTTGTTTCAATCGAGAGGTAACTCCAGTTTACTGCGGAACACAAAATCCGAGTTTGTGCCACTCTCTGCCTGAATGAAACAGTGAAAGAATTAGTTAAACATAAGTTATTCACATCTGAACAGATTTGAAATTCTTCAAAAAGGGATTATCTTCATTAAGAAACTTTAAAAGATGCGAAAACAGTTATATAATGGTGCAGTAAGTTTTAGCTTTAAGATAAAGTATAACATTTGACATACTGCTGTTTGTTAGAAAAGAATTGTGACCGTACAGCAACCTCCATTTCCTTTGGAGGAGAGAGAGTTTTATGGTCTTGAAGTAGCATGAAGCGCAAAGTCCTATATATAGCGACACCTTGATAGTTCGCTTCCAAATTCAAATTTTTATTGACTTCAATAATTAGTTAAGTTAAAGGGAAACCACGAGAAACAGAAGATTCGTAAGTTACGTAATTCACGAGGGCGAAGCCCGAGTGGATTCGTAACTACGAATCTTCTGTTGCGAGTGGTTTCCCTGACTTAAACCATTGCTCACAATGTAAAATCAATGTCCATAACAACCCCATCATTCGTTTGAATACATGTGGATTCGTAACGTTTACGACCATATTCATCTCAGCTTTTACCAGGCCCTACTTTGCATATTTACTAATGCATTGAGAGTCTGAAAGAGTTGAAAGCTGTCAATTAATTATCGACCAGCTTTTCGAGTTCACACATCAGTACAAGTAGTGTGTAGTCTTTGCTACGTATACATGTGCGTGTCTTAATGTCTCAATTACAAGCTTTTACCCATGAATGAACATGATGGATACAAAGTAAACCGTAGTTTCGAAGTCGCTTGTGAGGAGAAATGGATTTTTGGAAAATTAGGCAACGATATGTATTTTGCTCACCCAGATATCCAGTCAACTACAGAACCACACACTTGGGAATTGTATTGTCCGACAGAAGAATGTCTTTATACCTGAGAGTTTACACGGGACTATAGATTTAATAATTTGTATCAATTCCACTGGGATATGCCAAGGATTACAACCATAGTTTCGCATGCACTTGCCAGGGAGAAATGAATTCATTGGGAATCCCGGATGGGAATATATTAAGGCAACGATATTTATACATAACCCAGATATCAAGCTAACTGCAGAATCATACACTTTGGAAATATATTCATGAGAAGACAAGACAGGACAAGATTTGATTTGATACTTTTCCCCGGATTATGCTAATGAACATTGGTAAAACAGGTCAAGATTTGCAGTCTAGAAGATGCGTGATCTTTTAATTGTCTCATTTTAGGCCAAAATTGTCCGGGGAGGGTACCCAACATATACGAATACGGGGACGTGCCGCAAATATGGGTCTCATTTTCAGCTTCTGGTATATGAATGATACCTTCGTCATGCTAATTGTGGTATAGCAATGGGTCCTTTTTTTCAAAATTTTCTAAAATTTGTAAAATTTCCTAAAATTGTTGGAAAATCGTTCTAATTCCTCAATCTGAAGCCAAATTTGCTACTAAGGTCGAAATATTGAGGAAAATGGCAAATTTGTGTTAATGTAAAACTGCATTCAAACTCTAAACGATACCTTTAACACGAGGCCTAGACAATAACCAAACTTTACATGCCATCTTTAAAGTGAAAACAAAATTTAAACCACATTTTTAAAATTTAAGCCATATTTAAGAAATTATAAGTCGCTAACTTTCAGCTGAGGTAAATGAAATTCAAGCATAGGCTTAAAAATGTTAATCATTATACAGTAGAAATGTCAACGATTCAAATAAGCTAGAAATTTAAAAAAATAAAATACATATTTTAAGGCCCAAAACAGAGAACCAAAAGTGTTACATTTCTAAAAAAAATACCTAGTAAAAGATTCCAGGCCTGAAATAATTTATGAAATACAAGAAATACAAGATCAACCCCATATTATAAGAATAAAATAAGTGAAATTTTAAAAATCAAACATGTTCACACTGGAGTGCATATAGTTTAACAAAAATAACGTGTACAAAAATAATAAAAGTACATTATTATTTTGGCAAAGAAACTAAATTTTGAATAACGATAACGCACACTAAAACTTCAGAACAAAAAAAAAATAACTTCCTGTATCCCATGTCGTTATTTTCACATGATTTCTGTTTATTAATTTTGTAGGCCTATTTTCAATTCGTTCATCCGTTGATACCACAACATGGTCAATCTATTTACTAAATCGTGAGATAATTTTCTACGAATCTTCTGTTAAACATGTTAATGTGTGGATAAATTCATCTACACTTAGACATGGTAACAGAAGATTCGTAGAAATTAGACCTCGGTTTAGTAAATAGAGTGACGTCACTGCAATGGTTTAATGTACAAAGATAGTGCAATATTTTAAAACCATTTTATTCTGAGTGTTTATTTTGGTGGCAATTATATTCCTTCTGGTATGATTTACAGGTACCAATTTTGTAATAAATTTAAAGCTCCATTTTATTGAAATGTGCAATAAATATTTGTATTTGTTTATTTTTTTGAAAAGAAAATATTTATCATTGAACTTATTATGTTGACTATTAAAGCTTGTGTCAAGAAAACTGGACTTTTTTACTTTAATTTGTGTTTTGTTACTTTTGCCAAGTTGAAACCTTTTGTGAGCTTCAAAACAGCATGGCACAGTACTCGAAACAACTCGAAAGTGGCACAAAACCGATTTTGGTGTTTCCCACTAAATTGATTATATCTCTAAATTAGCAAAAGCAAATAAGATGAAACAAACACTAATGGAAAGCCTTTGTTCATTAAAATTATGCCAAGTTTGAATGACTTATTTGAAATTTCACCAATATTTTTTTTCTGATTGTACCACTTTTTATGAGACAGGCTGTATTTAATATATTGGCAAGCAATGATTCAACAATTTTCTTTTTTTTTTTTTATCATTGTGCCAATAATTTTTCAAGACTTCCTCTTATCAGCGTCGAGATAAAAATGGAGCCTTTTAAAACATGTTGGAACACGTTAGAAGAGGAATCCTTGGTAAAAAAAGAAATAGTACTTTTCGAACTCGTTCCCCGGAAACATCGATCAATGAAATTTATTTCATTTAGGGGTTTATTTTTTTTTTGGTTTTTTTATTTCATTTAGGGGTTTATTTGGTTATCGGTTGAATAGAGGCATCTGCAGAAAATACCACAATTTCGTCCAATATTTTGTATTTTCTACGCATGAATTGTTATTTTGGTAGTAAACACGATTCTACAAGAATACCGTCATTTTGTCTTCTACCTGTAGTCATCCAATTACTCGTGTCCAAGTGTATAGTTGTGAATACGACTGCTTAAAATGTCAAGTGTTAAAAAAAGCACAGCAAACTTAAATCCAAGTTCTAAAGTGATTTTTTTATTTGAAAAAAAAAATGCATTTGATTGTTTATTCTATTCATGTATGTTTTGTGAAATTAACGTTGAGTTAATTGTATGTTTCAGTTAAATTGCATTTGTTTGTCACATGCGAATTCATTCGTGCCCAACACAATATGCTCACGGACTTGCTTACTTAACACTTTTAAAGTGCATAAGAGGTGGTCCATGTGAACCCAGGATTTCGTGGGTTTTTTTGCGCGCCCTGTTTTAACGCAGCAACATTTTTTGGCCCATTCTTTTTAATAGACCAACCTTTAGTTTCGCAACTTTTGATGAAAAATTGAAAACCTACAGTTCGTTTCAGAGAAAATTAGCTTGGGTCCATTGGACCCTCTCTTATGACGCAAATTATTTTCCGTATGTGACCTGTGATCTACGATGGTTACCCATCATGTAGACTTATGCTACTATCAAATACAAATAAAAAGTGAAATTGATGTTTCATTAACTAATTAATTACTCTATGTAAATAACCTAAAATAGTTCCGAAACCTGTAGAAATGAATGATAAAATACATGGTTCGTAAAAGGGTCTCATAGAAAAGTCCGAAATGTATCCACCCCCCCCCCCAACCTACACACACACACTCTTTTTAGTTCTATATATCAATTTGGTCTATTCGTAACTCAAAACAACCATTAGTTTAATTTTTATGGCACAATGTGCGAGAAAAAGCAAAGACAAAATGACCGCTTTTCCATTCCTTTCTCTAATATCTCAAGTTTGAGCTCTGTTGTGGGTAGAAACAAAACACAACATTGCATGCTCATTCCATGTATAGCAAAATGTCAACAGTGGCTGAAAATGACAATAAAAAATTGTCTTGTGTGAAATTGCAAATAACGTATCTCTTCAAATCTTAGTGTGATATAATACAAAACCACGACACAGTTCCCATGGCAACTGGAAATATTTGGAAGAATATAGCACTATATTTGTGAATAATACATTGTTTTCTATCTGATAATCTCTCCATTCAAAAATCATCGCTTTATTACATCAGAATGGCATGGCCAAATGCATTGTCATGCTAAGTCAGCGATTTACTTGCAACATTTCAATTTCATTTTGAAAAAAACATTCCTTTTGAAATAACGCGTAATTACTACTACTTCATCCCCCCTCGATTTACTTATTGAAAGTTCGAGTCATTTGAATGGGTGGCCTATACGTGTAGTATGTTGGCCTAATTTTACGTGGACTTTTGATGGACTCTAGAAGAAATTTGCAATTTTGTATATTCTGTCCCGTAATACAAAGGACACATATTTTTTACAGAGTGGCCTTTGGGGCAGCGTGATATCGATATATGAACAGGGCGTAACAGTGGTCACTTGTCAGAGGGGGCAATTTCTCGGTTTTGAAGCAGATTTTCCCGGCTCCTTAACCTGTTACAAAAATGTAAAATGTACACTGTACAAAAATGTGCAAAAAATCACACAACAGTTAACCTTCTCCGTGAAATAACGTCATTTATTAAATTTTATGACGAATTAACCCTCGTCCGAGCAAGGGAGGGGTGCCCTAACGAATGATCCCCTGTCGCACAAAAACGCAAACGAATATGATCTAAGGCTTTTATGTAATTGTAAGTTCATCCTTTGTGGTCATTTTAGCGGCTATTTTGGAGACATTTGTGGCGTTCCTGTGTCTGTATTCCTTCTGGGGCAATCGGCAAGTTATCATCACCAGCTCTTTCTAATCCGCCATAGTTAGGAACACATGGCATTCCACATCAAAATGTTTTTTCGCGCTCTAGCATTCTGGGGAATAACATTTGTTTGAAAAACACATTTTGACATACAATGCACCACGTGTGATAAGAACGCCGCTGGTGCAATTTGAAATCATTTTGTGATTAGGATTTTTTTCTGCATGTTGGCATACTGTTGTACAGTGTGTGTAGATTTATTTATTTATTTAGCTTGTTAATTTTTTTATTACATTTGTGTATTTATCCCCTTTTCAGTTATACCTGGGAGCCGAGGAAAATATCCTATCTCGTGATTGCTGGTGTTTTCATGTTAAGTAAGTGATAATGATAGGAGAAGATGAAGACGAAGAATGAAACGAAATGGAAGAGGAGCGGAGGCATAAGGAATAGTTTAGGTGGAGAAGGTGGAGATGGGAAGGGAAAGGGGGGGGGAGATAGCGGAGAAAGTGTAGGGGGTGTGGGGGGGGGCCATTCACCACATTCATATGAACAAGAGTAAAGACATGTTTTCTCCACTCCGCAGCGACATAGGATATTTTGGCGCTTTTCAATCATCACGAAAAGCAGTCCACAATTGTGATGGCTATAGGCCATCGCAGCGGATGTCAAAATTGTGCACTTGAGCTACACAACTGATGTTTCATGTCAATATTTGTATGAATAACACAACCGGGTAATGGTCAATCGGTCAAAAGTTTACCTTCTTTAAAAATCATAAAATGTCATGCACTTTCTGCCCCTGAATATCAGTGACCAGTGATGTACATCGTACTACATTGACTCCAGCAAATAATGGCGCTATTGATATTTAGTAACTCCGCCCGGCATTCAGAACAAAGCGCTTGAGATTCTTTTTATCTGGAAATTCAGAGCTATTGATATTGCCCATATAGAGTTGAAAATATTATAGGTGTTATCACCGCCACGATTTAGATTGAGCTGTCCTCGTTCACGAATAAATAAACCTCGAGCTTCTGCTGTGAGTTCAACTAACTTTGACCGTATTCATCATTTATTGGAAAATGAAACGAAGATGAACAGTCATGAAAGAAATTTTGTTTGGCAAGCTGTGACCTAACATGCGTGCAGAACCACGATTCATAACCAATTGCTGAAACACATTTCTATTCAATTCACCAGGTTTTTAGAAGAAAACAGTATCCAGCGACCTATATGCAAGACATTCAACCTGGTACCATGCATCGCTGAGATTACTAGAAACCACTTTAAAAAAAAAATAATCTCATTCCATGATCGGCACCAATTTACCTGTATTTCATGTATGTCGGTGAATACCAATTTCTTCTGAAACTCAACAAATGGAATAGAAATAAGGTAACGCAGCAAGTTATGGGTTTTGGTCATGAACAATGATGTTAGGTCACAGTCTGTCAAATGACTTTTCTTTCACGAGTTTTGTTCATCTTCGTTTCCTCTTCGAACAAATATTGAAATATGCGGTCAAAGTTCATTGAACACACAGTAGAAGCTCAAGGTTTATTTATTAGTGAAAGAGGATAGGTATTTTGTGAAAAAATAGCTCGGTCTAAATCGGGGTGGTGATAACTCCTGAAATCTTTTCAACTGCATGGCCAGTAACAATGGCTCTGCACGTCTAGATAAAATCTGTATAGTATTTTGTCCTCTGCATACCAGGCCGCTTAATGGATATTAACAGCGCTATAATTTGCTTTAGTCAATGTAATATGATGTATATCCACCAGTCACTAATATTCAGGGAAGCTTAAGAAATTGAGATGACATTCGCCGATAATCGTATCTAAAGTCTTTATGCTTTGGATAAAGGGCGAGAAACAGACCATTCGCGAATGAAATACTCGTCTGGATTGTGCTTAGCTTGCTAGTTTCTGACCATGTCGAGCCGCAGGCGAGACATGTCAAAAACTAGCAAGCGAAACAAACCTCCAGACGACCATTATATTTGCTAATGGTCTGTTTTGAGCCGATTATTTTGCATATACGGCGAAAAAAGAATTAGATGCGAATTTTTCCTAATTATTCAGTACCATTTTGGATACCGTATATATCGTTTATAATTTTACGTTAAAATGAACCCTAACTATTTTCTTTAAATAAAACCACCAGATGCCCTTGCTATATTCGCATGTGTATGAGTCTATCAGCAAGAAACGGTCCAGCGAGTTATCTACCGGAGGTATTCGGTCTTTTGGCTCTATTGAACACTAAGGCCAAAACCAAATGGAAATAATTACGTTCAGTATGTACCACCAGTGACACCACAGGTTTTATATCAATAAATGAGTAGAGACATGAAAAACCAAAAAAGAGAAAAAATATTCTTTAAAACACATTCGCAACTACAGGCTAATTAACTGGCCGTGGAGCTTAAAACGTGTGTCTTTTTAAACAGCTCTTTTTTGTAATAAATTTATTTATTTAGCATACGCAAAATCTACGCTCATTATTGGCATCGCTAACATTATATTTTAACTTTGATTCAAGAATATTGAATTCACCTTTGACCCGTAGAAATGCCATTCTGTGACACCATAGTTTTTAAATTTCGAATACAGTCCTGCTTTCGACACACATATTACAACCGTACGCTGTGGCATGCAGTCTGAAAGACTTTTACGTTTGTTTCGTTACTATCGCTTTTGATGTTACGATCATGGCAGGTGTCCATAATGTGATTTGTAATTTAAATAATCCCTTTCCCAAAAATTATAAACGGTGTTTCAACACAGATTCCTATTGTGTATTTCTTTTGTTTGTACTGCCCACTATTTTTTAGGAACAGGCCTCAAGCCTGCCCGGCACTAATTTTTGCGAGGCCTGTTCCGCAAAATAGTGGGCAGTACAAACAAAAGAGATGAAAAGAAATAGGACTAGCGTATATCCGAGCATCTTTTTCCCTTTGATGCGGTGGCTTACTAAATTTACATTACATTGATACTCAAATCGGCAAAAACCATCCAATTGTGTACGAATGACAACATGATGAATGTGGTAGCATGGGATTTTAATGACTAGAGTAATTAGCGCATGTTGAGTCTTATGCACAATCGTAACAGCTGCTTTATTAGATTCAATTGAATTAATGAAAAGTGCAGTAAATTATAAGCATATTTTAATCATAATTTGCAATTGCTGAGGAAGAGCATATGATAGGCCTACTACCATGTTCAAAACATTTCAAATAATAGAGGCGGGAAAAGAGGCAGAGAGAGAGAGAGAGAGAGGCAAAGGAGAGGAGAGAAGGGGCGATAGAGGCGATTGAAGGGGAAGAGAGAGGATGGACAGAGAAATAGAGAGAGAGAAGGAGACAGAGGAGAGAGATAATCCCAAGAGAGCGCAGTAAACTTGTGCAATAACTTAATCCTAATCTCAGAGGGCGCTAACAACCCTTGTGTTGAAGTTGTCACTAAATTTGCTAAAGTGAACAAGTATAGAGGTATAATTACATTCATTCATTCTTTATTTTCCATAAAAAACATATAAATATGGGTGAACGTAATACATACATATTAACATAAGAATACACATTTTATGGAGGAAATGGTCGAAAGGCCAGTTAGGCCAGATGTAACCACCACCTTAAAATTAAATTGTACATTACATATTAAACACAAGGACAAAGAAACTATCACACAAGCAACACACAAAGACAAGTTCCAAAATCAATGATAGAAAGAAATTAAATATGATTTATATTGCTTTCGAAAGTGTTTATTTGAATTTTAATTTTTTAAATTGATCACTCATGGAGTTCCACAAGATTGGGCCTGCTGTTCTAATTGATTTATCACTAAATACCATCTTATTTCTTGTTAGATTAAAGTTATTCCTGTTTCTTGTGTGATAGTTATGGATATCAGATCTCATGGTGAAAAAAATCATTGAATGGATTTGGCAATAAGTTTGCAAAGTATCTGAACATAAATGAACCCACTTCTAGTTTATACACATCATATATATTTAAAACATTATATTTATGAAAAAGTGGTGCAGAATGACTTCGATAATGACTATTTGATATGATTCTTAATGCCCATTTTTGAAATTTGTGATTTTTTTCCAAATTATTTGCACAAGAGCTTCCCCAGGTATAATTTATATATGGTAAGACAAGTGTACAATATAAGTTATATAATATGCGCTCAAGTATATAGAATTTAAGCTTGTTGATCATACCAATATTCCGCGATATTGTTTTCGATATTCCATCAATGTGGTGCATCCAGGTTAAATTTTC
Source organism: Ophioderma brevispina (assembly GCA_023653785.1). Taxonomy (NCBI): domain Eukaryota; kingdom Metazoa; phylum Echinodermata; class Ophiuroidea; order Amphilepidida; family Ophiodermatidae; genus Ophioderma; species Ophioderma brevispina. The sequence continues at coordinate 25,456 of JAMKCH010021528.1, forward strand.
ATCAATAATTACTCCTAAAAACTTAGTCTTTGTCACCCTTTGTAGACTTGTGTTGTCAAGAATAATATCTTTTATCTCCTTGTACATTACAACCATCTTCATTTTCTATTTTAGTCATTTTAGGGGTACCCATAATCATATAATTAGTTTTACTAGCATTGGCAGATAGCTTATTTGCTTTAAACCAGTTACTTACTTCTGACAATTCCTTATTTATAATTGATATTTGACTCATGTCACTACTTGAATATAAAATTGTCGTATCACCGGCAAATAAAATGAAACCTAGCAGGTTTGAGGTATTTGTAATATCATTGATATATATAAAATAAAGAGTAAGGGACCTAATATGGAACCCTGTTGTACTCCACATATTATATCCCTAAGTTCAGATTTCTTATCTTTATAATTGACATACTATTTTCTATCACTTAAGTAACTCGCAAACCAATCATACCCCCCTGACCCCTCTGAATCCATAATGTTCTAGCTTATGAAGTAAAATATTATGGTCTATTGTATCGAAAACTTATATCCTTCGCACTCAGTATCATGTTCTTTATTCCGTTAAGGCGACGGAAAAAACCTGTTTTACGGGCCCGACCGACCCTGATTTTTCAGTTTTACAGAATTTTGTTTTTTAGTTTTTCCAAAAATCATGTAAAATCAGCCTGTTTTTAACCCAAATTTATCAATTTTGGCTAATATTTTTATAGAAAATTTGTTAGAAAAAGATTTATATTTTTTCTCCTAATTTTTCACTTTTGACCTCCGACCGACCGACCCTACTTGAAAGGTCCGCTCGCCCGTAAAACAGGTTTTTTTTCTTCGCCTATCGGAATAAATCACACGATACAAAGTAGATGCGAAGGGTATAATGTAATTATGTCGAATAGGGAGTAGCGTAATGATTCAATATTTTGTTTGCGCTTAAGAAGCGTCATAACACCACAGCCAGATTGTTACTAACGGTGTAACCCAAAAATTAGGCTGCTGCATATGTACTCTAAAATCTACTCCAAGGGTACCCCTTGATGCTATATTGATGCAGTACCAACAACTTGGTACTTGCGAAGTACACAAGCCACTGGATGCAGAAGAGCTATGTTTACTTAGAGTACCCATTGTATAGTGTGCTCTGCAGTTGCCTGCTAGGTGACTGACAGATACACTTGTAGGCCAAGAGTAGTGGAATACCCATTGTATAGTGTACGCTGCAGTACGCTACGCCACCAATAGTGGAGTATCGCTACAGCTACTCTGGAGTGCCTGCGAATCTGGAGTTACCTTCGCAGGTAATCCTTTACCATATACCTAGGGGACGCACTTTGGACCAAAGAGGGCGCCAAACATTCCACTGTTATTTACCTTTTCTGATAATTTTCAAGCTGAGTAAAATCTCTATTTGAGTTCAGCATCACCAAAACCTCTACATGTAACATTTTGTGTAAAAATATATCGTCGGGTTTATTACATAGTGACGGATGTTGATTTTTTATCATTACGAAAATGGTACTAAATATCAACATCTTCAAATATGCCAAGTGTCTAAGCTTGCATATCTTAACCTTAATTAGAAATTTAGCAATTTTGACGTATGTTGTATAGCAGAGACTTTGGTGTATTACATAGTGACGGATGATGAACGGCTCTGCCATAGAAGTGTATACTTGATTTCCCACCAGGGCTTTTAAAATGCTGTTGTTAGTAAATATTCTCATCTTCAATTTATAACTGACACAAACAAAATACAGGTATCACAAGTCCTAAGTTCCCCCTACATTATTCTTAATTAATGAAATAGAAACGCATGAGTTCAACAAAATACCAAATGCAAATGACAGAGGACACCCTTCTGCCCATCTTGTGAGAAAAAGATAGAAATCCAATTACGCATACCAACACGAACCTCATTTGAATGAAAAAAGTGGCAATAAAAAAGTTGCAGTAAACATGGTAAATAGCATTACTCCAATGTACTGGTTTGAGTGATCCTGCAAGGCAGGGTGGACTTTCCTTAATTAATAACTTTACCTTACAAAAGTTTCCTTGTTTAAAACGATGTTTTACTAAAACAAAATGCAATCTTAGTAATCTAACAGATAATTGCAGACCTTTTATTTGCAAAGATAATAAAGAACATGCCAATAAATCTAACATTTGGGGAACAACCCAATTGTCGAGCGATTCTATTACTGCTACACCTTCGTCAAGCCAACCAATTGCCATACACGCTGAGCAACAGCTATACGCGCCATGTTTAAATCTGGAACAGAAACATGTGACTGAGTAGCTAATACCCCAAGACCTGGCCGTACCAATCAGTGGGCGTAACCAGACCTTTCCAAATGGGGGGGGGGGGGGCGCAGAAGGGGTGCAGAGGCATTTTCTGAGGGGGCCAATTTGTGTTTTTCTCCATAGACACTGTACAAACGGTCATTTTTTTAGGGGCTGGGGCGGGGAGGGGCAAGGGTTCTGAGCAGGGGGCCTCCCCCCCGCTGGTTACACCACTGGTACCAAAAAAGCCAGCTGTTTAATCCCATTACTTTTAGATTAGTCACAAAAAGGGATTAACATGCTACCTTTTAAAGCATAATCAAACCAGTACATTGGAGCAGTGCTATTTACTGCAACTTATTTATTGACACTTTTTTTCCATTCAAACGAGGTTAATACTAGAATGCGTAATTGGATTTCTATCATTTTCTCACAAGATGGGCGGAAAGGTGTCCTCTGTCATTTGCATTTGGTATTTTGTCAAAATCAAGCGTTTCTATTTCATTAATTAAGGATAATGTAGGGGGGACTTAGGACTTGTGATACCTGTATGCAGTTAATTCATAAATATTGCTATTACCATAAATTTATATCATATTTACAGTTCAAAGCGATGAATCTCGACAATCCACTCAACATCCGTCATTATGTAAACCAAATTGAAAAGATTCACGATGACGCACGTTGGTTTGACGGATGTTCGGAAAACGCCGATTGTTGTATTCCATAATAACGGATGCTGAATAACGCTTTAGTATAAGGAAAATTCAACATCCGTCACTATGTCATGAACCTAATCGCCAATTTGCGTAAATTTTGGTGTGACGGATAAGATGAGTAACTTTTCCAATGTATTACATCCATTTTATCAAGTAAGAATTCATGAATATTAGCTAAAATAAATTGTCAATTGTTCATTTCGTTTCTTAATCGGATTTGATATTTTGAATCGTATACCCCTTACACCCCTAGAGGGGAAAATGACTACCAATCTGACGATCACCGCAAAAAAAGGAGGTGGCGATAAAAATAGTCAACTAGAATTAAAGATAGACACCTTTCCAAAGTTTTAGATGAATTCGATTTTTCGTTTTGTTGCAGTAAACATATATGTGTAGTACAACAGTGCCATAGGATACTGTGTATAACAAAAATTCCGGATCCGGAATTTTATAACAAGTTGTGATTTTCTATATGAAGGACTTCGATTTGACCTTAGCTATTTCACACAGTGATTAGTATATGGACAAGCATTATGTACATGCAAAAAACACGATTTCTTTGAAATTTGAGAGCGCCCTCCTCGGAAATCTCTGAGTCAGCCTTTAATTAGGCGATTAATTATCTTGCTCTTCCACTCCATTCAGACAAGAGAAGAAACACCAAGCCAGGATGCGTAAACGAGGGCGACCAGGAAGACCGCGAAAACGGAGATTGAGTGACGATTCGGTAAGTTAGATAACTACTAACTAACTAACTAACTAACTAACTTAGTAACTAACTAACTAACTAAATAACTACATAACTAAATAACTAAATAACTAAATAACTAACTAAATAACTACATAACTAAATAACTAAATAACTAACTAAATAACTAACTAAACAACTAACTAAACAACTAACTAAACATAACTAAATAACTAACTAAATAAATAACTAACTAAATAACTAAATAACTAACTAAATAACTAACTAAATGAGAAAGAAGACTAAGTAAAACAGTAAGAAGGAGATCGAGAGAAACAAAGACAAACGAAAGAGAACGTCCTACGTTATTTCAATAACACCACCCCCCCCAAAAAAAAAAAACACAAAATGTCAACTAGGAGAATGATACAAGGATGATGATGTTGAGATAATAGCCAATAACTGGATGAGGGTACAAATAAAATTATAATTACGACACAACTGCAAGGTATATTCCGGGGGTATATTTTGTCGACCAACAAAGATGCCACTTACCACTATTATTTTTAAATATACCAACCCCAACCCTTACCCTATCCGCTTAGAAAGTCATTTACAAATACCTTTGTGAGAGGTGCTGATGTTTTGCCAGTCGATATAAAACCTTTAGCGTAACCCTGTAACCACGGTAACAGAGCGGTGTTTTTTATACGTACTCATTCGAGCTGGTAATTCACTAGCCTTAATCAAGGCTGTCTGCTAAGAACCGACAAACTTGCTTTTTCACACTGTATTGTGTTATTAACATTTATTCTCAATTATTTTGAACATTGTGTTTTCAGATTTGAAATCACCATGCTTTAGCATCGAAGGGGCTACCCTGTCTAGAGAAAGATTTTTTAAAAATAGTACACTCTTGGCCAGGTGGTCTGTGTTGCACTGGATCCAGGGGCCTGCTAGTCTATGTATAAAACCACAAACACCTGTTGTGGTCAGGTGCAGTGGTTGTGCTACTCAGAGCGACAGCCTTGATTAAATTGCTTTGTGGTTTTAATCTTCACTGTACAAAACTCCTATGATTTTTTTGCAAATGCAAAAAAAGCCTGACAGACTGAACAAGGTGCTCTGCCTGAGTTGAACTTATTGAACTTGCTAGTGGAGGCATGGGACATAGGCCAGGTGAAATTGGAGACCTCAATTAATATGAATCCCGCCATTTTTAATTTAGGGAGGGGTAATGCTCCAATCCGTGTATGCATTTCGTGTCTATGATCTGACATTATTTTAAATCATAACCACTGAATGAAGTTGGTATAGCGCCTTAGACAAGTCAGTAATTCACGAGAGCATACAACATAAGACCGTCTGTAGATGAGCCCTCAAGGTATGAAGTTGGTAGAGCGCCTTGTACAAGTCCCTCAAGGTTAAAATAAAACAACCCGAAAAAAATAATAAAATTAAAAAAAAAAAAAAAAAAACACTTTTCCAAATTTAGAACCATAAAGCTTCCATTACAGTCGCATAATTCCACTAGGTATATTATGGCGGACGTTTTTACAAAAGACATCGAATGTATCGTTACAGGTTTTAAGTGGCATTTTTTTAAGCACCTGCAGGGCTGAAAGATGGGGGTCAGCCGATTTCAACCAAATTTCACAGCATGATTGGTTTGTGAATAATTTCATGACACCAAAGAAAACAAAAAAAAATCAGACCCCCTTAGTGGTGAAATGGACCCCCTTAAAAATTGGCCATATTTAACTCTTACATTTGCGTGGAAAAAATGAAAAATTGGTAAAATAGAAGGAACCTTACTTAATAGTTAAATTTACCTTATTTAATCTCTTTTGTTAAGCATGTAATTGTTTAATCTCCTGCCATGTTTATAGTAGCCGCATCTTTTATAAGAATGTATTTTCTAAGCTGAAATCCAGGATTCTCACCAAGTAAGCAAAATTAAGCAAAAAATGTCAATAGTACCCATTTTTTAAATAAGCAACTATTCCTTTAAAACTTCACCATTCATTTTGCTAAGTCCTTATTGCCTGAGCCTGTCTTATGCCTTTGGGCTAAGCATAGAGATGGTTCAGATGTGGGGAGGTAATCTTCCATTTTGTAATAGGGGGTCTTAAATTTGACATCTTTGAGATAATTTCAAATCTGATTAATATTGCACTTTACAAGCCAATGCAAGTGCAACAACATATGAAGTATGAGATATTTTATCCATTGATTGGAAACATATTTGTTGATATTATTTTAGTCTATGTAAGCTACTTCTTTAACCTTCGTGTCCCTGGCATTTTTTCCTATACAACATACATCAGATTTCGTTTTTGAAACATCTGATTCCACAGAATTGGTACGCACGGATAGCTTAGCGGTTCTTTTCTCATTGGTAATTAAAATAATTTACAAACCAATTTTCCGTATGGACGTCATTGTGGATATCATAAGCACAGGCAAGTAATGAAAATACTGTATATATGGTGAAATTGATTTTACTGGCTCGAAAACAATTATCATGCCCTAAAACCTATATTCATTTTGCCATCCATGTAGAGCAAAAACCACACATTAAATCGATGTTCTTACTTTTTTGGTGAAAAAATAGAGTTTTTCCTATCCTACATTGGTGTTTGTATTTTGTTGTGGAAATTGACATTTTGCTACCATGCGATTTTGTGATGTCATTCTTAACGTAAAATAGGCTTGCTGTTTGTTGCAAATGGAAAGAGGATGGCATAATGCTATCCATTGGTACAAAAACCAAGTGGGTGTATTGACGATGGATACTTGGGTGGTACCTCTCTGGGGGGTGCCACCCTATCCATCCCTTTAGGATAGCCCTATGCTCTACCTATATCAAAATATGAAGGGCATAAAATGTCATTGACAACGCAAAAATCATTTTGGCACCAGAAAAGGTGTTTTTTTTTTTGTAGCGGACAAAAACCATCTAGAAAGGGGGGTGGTAAACGAAGTTTAAGTAATAATAGGGGTTTTAAACATGTTACCGAACACCCATATTCTCACTGTATTTTTATCCTGGAAAGAGCATATCAAAAGAAGCAAAATAATTCCATTAAAATATCCCTATGGTTAAACGGTTTCAGAGATATAGTAACCATAAGGTGCAGACCGTCAGATTTTTCACCTTTTGGTAAAAATATAAAAAAGGGCCAAAAAGAGTCATTTTAGATTTGCACAGGTAGAATTAATTCTTGATGCATTTATATGTAATTCAACTTGTTCCAAAACATTACAGTTTGCAATCGAGAATTACGTTGAATGTCCGGAAGTTAGGCCTATGGGCTTTTGAAATGGTCAAGTATGGCATTATCTAAACTTACGCAGGCACTTTACCCCATGCAAACGTAGGGACAGAACATTTGATACAAAGTTGAGTTAAATCGGTTCAAGCCGTTTTGGGATAGTAGAAGCAATATGTGTGCTAATTGGCCTATAGGTTGTATGTATGTTAAATTAATGTGGCGACCACATTGGCGACAATTTTGTTCATAACATCAAAGGAACATTTCCCGGGCTTAAATTTCACTGTTCACTGCTGTAATAATGAGAAATATAGAATTTTTCTTCAGATCCGCAAAATTTCAATTGTGATCCATAAAGTGGGAGACGAGGTTGTCATCATGTTCACCCACCCATACAATGAACTATACATTTTCCGCCTCCATTTTAAATATGGATTATTACATTTTTATATGGGTAAAACATAATATCGTGAACATATAAGGCACTGATACTACGTGTCTATAGTATATTCAAATCAACTTGGAAATAATGATTGGAAGAAGGGAATGACATAAGGCGGTTGAATTTTAAAGGGCTTGTACATTTAACAAAACCCAATTAGTTCCTACGGATGATATTTAAAAATAAAGGGTATTGCAGTATCATTTATGGCGAATACATGTGTATCCAAGGTCGGAAAAACTAGATAATGGGCGAGGCACAGCCGAGCCCATTATTTTAAAGTTTTTCTGGCCAAGGTCATACATTATGAGCCATAAATGACACGGCAAACCCTATATGGGTTTCTATCTAGCTAAACAGCTTGATAATAATAAGCAAAATGCTTTGGCGACCCATTATTGGCAGAATACTGTGCCAGTGAACTAAACCAATCCGAATGCTGTATGCCAAGGTACTAGAATATGATAGGAGGAACAAGCCCCTATTACCCCGTGCTTTCCTGTGCCTGCCATTAGGTTGGGGAGGTGTATAAAAAGGTCAACATAGCACAAAAAAAGTCACAAAGAATTCATATTGTTTTTTTCTGCAAATTACTCTAAAAATCAATTTTTATAACTTCACAATCAATTAAAAAACTGGCCGATTTTACATTAATAAAACCCATCCTACAAACCATATTAGCCATTGTCCAAGAAAATGTACTGTGCATTGCGATTACAATCATCACATGAACCCAACCAAACTCGCCCTTGGTAGGATATAGGCCCTAAACCAGGAAAGGCATAGGTTCACAAACTTCCATTTTTACCATTGGCGCCTATTAACCACCTAACCATTCCACCCATTTCAACACATACCAGCACCGAGCTTGGGTCTCACGCAAAACACAAATGTATATTTTGGAGTCTTTGGAGCATTTCAGTTTGGGTCATCATGAATAGACTTCTATGAATGTTATGAACAAACATCAATTTCAAAACTGGCCGATTTGAACATTAATACAATATACCCATATCCTACAAACCATATCTTTTATTCACATTGGGCCCCAGAATGACTGTGCAATGCGATTACATCATCACTGAACACACCAAACATCCCCCCTTTTAGGATATAGGCTAAAACCAGAAGGCATTAAGGTTAACAAACTTCCACTTTTCTGCCCATTGGCGCCTATTACCTAACCATTCCACACGCATTTCAAAACCATACAGCACCGAGACTGGGTCATCACGCGAACACAAATGTATATTTCGGTCTTTGGAGCAATTTATTTGGGTCATCAGTGAATAGATCGTCTATGAGTTGTTGGAACAATTTAGGCGAGGGGTGCACCAGGGAGTGGGTCCCTAAGACACACTTTTAGAAATTTCGTAAATAAGACGAAGATTTTCTGAAAATTTTACGAAAATCTGTTTTAGAAACAATAAAAATACAAAACAACAACATAAAAAATTTTAATTTTTGTACGGAAATATTTTCAACATTTTGGCAGCAAAAAACTTTTTCCGGACCTTTTTTTTTTTTTCTTTCCATAATTTTAAATTACGAAAATTCCCTGTTACAATACAAACACTTGTTTTTCCCCATAATATGAGACAAATTTCTGTAAAATTACTGTCAAGTCGTTATTGAACGGGAATTCTGGAAATTTACCCAAAAAAAAGTCTGGAAATTCTGCCAGAAATTTCCCCGTAAACATTTACGGAAAATTTTCTAAACAGTGCAGGGGGCCAAAATGCTTGCATCGGATTGTGTTTGTAAAATGTTAACCAACGTGTCCCATCTTGTTACGGCGGCGGATTTAAAAAAAGGTATAGTTTTATATACAATACAACTTGCGTGAGATATAACACAATACACTAACCTCGTCGATTGGCAAAGGGCACCACCAAATTTTCACATCTCTCAGTATTGTGTCGATTTCTTTAAAATGGTTCAACTTGTTTCACCTTTCCCACAGGTTTGCAACAAAAGTATGGTTTTAAGATTAATGACAAACAGGGCCATTTGCCATTGCGATGATAGCATGAATTTTAGAAATAATTGAGGTTGGGCAGCGCAAACTATTTTTGTTGCGGTATTTAGGAAATTGAACAATTTGATCCTATTTTAAAGATTAAAGACTTTGACACTTGACGAATTTTGTATATCTCCATAACCATACTTATAGGTAGTACAACCATACCGTCTTTACATCCCTTGTAACAAAATGACACTTTGCTGCACTCTTTTTACATCAGCATTTTCATTTGTGACCCCTGTTTACGGACTTATACCCCTCCTGGATTCACACTCTTAGGAGCTGCACCCTTTGCAAATTTGTTCATCAACATTCTAAAACAAAACACAATAGAATGCGCTATGCTCCCACTGTCACAGACTTATTGCTCCCGATGATCCAACTTGTAACTCATGAATCGCCGGTGGTGCTGCGACACGCTTGGGGCTGACCATCACCGTTCCATCATGGTCATGGTACGGCTTCGACGTCTGCAAACGCACCATGCAACCTTTTTTAATTATTTTATTTCTTCACTTCCAGGACAAAAACAAGATGGTTCTTTAAGAAAAAGTGTTCATCGCCCATGAATGTCTGTGGGCTACATCAGGGCGGCAGGCTTTAGTTATTAATTAATCAAACAAAGAAAAAAATGTAATACCAAAAACACATCCTTCTGAAGTCAACTGTGAAATATTTCTTTCATTTCCATGTGCCAGTAGGGAATATTGAAAATAACATTCGACTCATGTTATGATAGAGAAACAATACCTAAATGCAGTGCCTAGTGTGCTAAATAATTCCGAGCACAAATTGCATGTTTAAGTACCACAAGAAGTACCATATTTTTAAGTATGCTCCACCAAAACCCCCCTAATTAAAATGGTATGTCCATCTTCTATCAAGCATTAATTTTATTTTCTACTGAGTAACCAGTTTAACACTAAGTTGCCCAAGCTAAAAAAAAAACTCCGTTAGTGCCCAAGGGGGGGGGGGGGGGCTTCCTAGGGAGCCAACCCGTAACCATTTCCGTGGGAGTTTGATCATGACACTAACTCAATAAATGGGTTCCACGTTATCCAGAACTACATACCCACAATTAAAAATGAAAAATGTCCGATCATTGACTATGACCTATGGCCAATTGGAAATTGTCACTCTTCGAAAAAGAGATGGTTCGCACATTCCATCCTCAGCAACTCCACTATAGGTTTTGACCAAAATAATTAATTACATCTACTCTAGAATAACCAATGATTTAAATAATCATTGCAAAATATAGGCAAAATTTATAACATCTTTTTTTTTCTCAGAAACTTCAAAAATCGCCTTATTTATTTTCCCATAGACTTACACAGTTAAGAGCACGGCATGACAAAATTAAAATTGAGCTATCAGCATAAAAAGGTTATTTGATGGAGGTATATTAATTATTAATTAATTACTCCTAAGGTATATATCTAGCAAATTTAAATCCAAGATTGATAATTACTTAAATGTTTTAATTAGTAAAAAATATCTTGATTTTTTTTCACTTCCGTTAGTGACCAGGGGGGGGGGGTCAATAGGGACCCAACCAATTATTTAATGAAGCCGTGGGCCGATCTTAATTTTTTTTGGTCTCATGGAGAAAGGTATCATTACATCAGACCACTTAGCAAAAAAACTCCTTGAAAAATTTGATGCGTAACGAGAAATCGCAAAAAAAGCAAATGTTGGGTATTATGGACCCCCCCCCCTCCGGGCCCACTTAAGTGTGATGGCGTTAACATGTTTGAGTTTCATGAGGTGTCAACTAAGGGCACTGTATACTCACACTCTGCTCTGTCAGATTTGTATAGTTTCTGATATGTATTACTGTACATTACAATATGGGATAATTGCCCCCCCCCCCCACCACCTAAATGTCTTTTTCTTCATATACATCATAGCTATGTGGAGGTACCATCATAAAAACCCATCAGGGCACCAATCCTCAAATGAATATATGTGTATTATATCATTTAACAATAAAAAATTGGTTAAAATTTATTTCTTTTTTTACCCCAATGTGATAAAATAGGAAGCGGCAAAAACACCCCTATTTAAAAATGGTACATACCTCCACACATTTTGAAGAAATTATGTATAGTTGAAATGTTCATCTTAACGATACATGATTTCCAGCTTTTAACTAGCTTGAGTAATGGAGATATGGTGTTTTGAAATTGGTGTATTTTTCATTTTTGGCCATGTTTTGAGACGTAATTCATGGACTTAACATGGAATATTCGAAATACAAACAGAAATGGTGAAAAGCACATTCTTTCAAATGCATCTTGACCAAGATTCATTGGAATCCTCTCTTGTTGAAGTATATTTATATAACCTTGAACTTTGGTATTTTGGTTATACGCATTTTTGTAAAAAGGGCCTGATTTTAGGGGGGTCTAGCCCCTCCTCACAGGGGGGCCCTATGGATTTTTTTAATATCACCACTCTGAGTTGTTTGACCAAAGTGTTTCAAATTGCAAATATAGTTAAAATTGGTTGACCCTCATCTTTCACCTTTATATGGGAGCCTGCATGGTGCTTAAAAATATCACACTTAATAGGGTGCTTTTGAGTGTATAAGAGAACGGCATAATTACATTATACCCTTCGAAACTACTTTGTTATCACTTGCTTTATTCCGTTGGAATAACGCCCACTATATAGTACACATATCACAGCACATGTATCTTGTGCTTTAAAGGGATAAAGCGCATGATACAAAGTAGGCGCGAAGGGTATAATGTAATTATGCCAAGAAAGGCAACTAAGAGTAGCACTGATTAGTCTTGACATAGTCCTGAAGGAGTTCAATGCTCTTAATCACGTTTTTGTGTTTACCTCTCTTAAAAACATTAATTTTGACCTTTTTATTATTTTTTTTTATGTTGGTGTTGTTGTCTTAAAAGAGAACCCCCCCCCCCCCATGGGGACAACAAATCGTATAACAGTTGGTTTATTAGGAAACTACGCCCCGTAGTCTAATAACGGCATAATGCCAGATAAGAAATGTGAAGATCGAAACAGATTCTTTCCTCCTACCCTGCTCCTCCACTTGCTTCTTCCAAGTCTTCTTGGACGTCCCCTCCTCTTTAAAACCACCCACCTCGAACTCAAAAGCCTTCTTAAAAGCATGTCCGCAGCATCTTCCGCACCGTGCCCATACAAATGTACAATCCTTCGCCTTCGCCAACCGGTCAACACTTCTTTCCCAAGCCTAACATCTGCATCAGGTGTTCATCATCCTATCCATCAACTTCACACCACCTTGCTCTCAACTCTCTCATCATTGGCTCCTCCGTTCGGTCCCTCCTCAAATTCCCCATCTCCTTTTCGCTCAGACACCATGTCTCCTCCCATACGCACACTATCACTGATCTCACATACCTCTTATACACAATCCTTTAATCTCAAAGGATATTTCCCCTTTTAACAACTCCCCCCCACCTTCCTCTAAAGTCAACCCACCCGCCATACTCCCTCTAAGCTGTCCAAGCCCTCGCATCCACCACCCCCAACTAACACTGTACAAATTATTTTTACTCATGTTGAGTAAAAGGCCACAGCTCTTAATGTTGAGTAAGATCTTAGTCAAAGTTGAGTAACCTTACCCATGTTTGACTAAATCGTAGTCATTGTTGGGTAAAATTACTCAGCTTTGTGTAAGCTTTACTCAACATTGACTAAAATTTCTCGCCAGTTGAGCAGTGACCTTTTTTACTCAACATTTTGGAGTGAACCCTGTCCTCCAAGTATGTGAACTCCTTCACCGATTCCATATGGCACGCTCCACTATCAAATCATGGCGAGTTTCATTGCGCTGTATATCGAATTTACCCCGCTATATGTCGAGTTTAGAGCGCTGCCTATCCAGTTGAACTCTCTGTGCCGAGTTTCATACATCAATGTCCAGAATAAACAATGTCCAGAATAAATCATGCCGAGTTTTTAAAAACTGTACATGATTTTTTTTTTTCAACATGTGCACACTTTACATGATTTTTTTTTTTCCTCAACATGAGCAAACTCGACATGATTTTTCTCTCACATGTCAACTCGCCTGATTTTTTTCTCAAACATGAGGCAAACTCGACATGGATTTTTTGTCTCAACATGATCAATCGACATGATTTTTTTCTCAACATGCGCAAACTCGAGCATGATTTTTTTCTCAACATGAGCAAACCTCGACATGATTTTTTTCTCAAACCTGAGCAAACTCGACATGATTGTTTTCTCAACATGATCAAACTCGACATGATTTTTTTTTTTACACATACACCAAAAAATCATGTTGATTTTTTTCCTCATGTTGAGAAACTCATGTCGAATTTGAAACTGGCACCTATTTTTTCAAACTCACCATATAAGAGCACAACTCGATGTATATAGGGCAAACTGGACAGATAAGCTGACTGAAACTCGACATATAACGCTGCACACTCGACATGCGCGGGAAACTCGCCATGATTTTTGATACGTGGAGCGTGAAACTCGACATGCCGCGGGAAAACTCGCCATGATTTGATTCGTGGAGCGTGCCATAATTTCCCCTCATCACACAAAATAGCCCAGAAGCTAGCAGAACATTTGTAACACATCTCTGAGTACAAAAGGTTTGAGTGATTAAATATGTGTGACCGCCTGACAGGGACCCTAGGGCCCTGAAACGTGATTCTCCCTCTCTACCCCTCTCACCAGCAATTTTGTCTTCCAAAGGTTTACCTTCAACCTTACTCTCAAAGGCCTCCTTCCATTTCCAAAAACTTCTCCCTCAGTCTCTCCATTGTCTCGCACAGGCCATACGCTGATTTTTCGGGGGTGTGTGGGTCTTCGAAAAAAGTGGATACATTTTTTGGAAAAATGGACCCAACCCCCTAAAATGGTCCATTTTTGGACGTTTTGAACATCTCATTGACCACAAACGGGCTTTTTCGTCATATTTTCTCTAAATGGACCTTTACCAAGAAAATCGGCACAAAGTGACCTTTTCCCCTTTTTTGTGGAATTTAGGGGTCGGGGTACCGGGTGGGACCGCACCTCCCCGGACTACGGCCTAGTCTCGCAATTAAAACAAAAGTCGTTCAGCATTACAACATCTCACGCATCAAACCTTCTTTGAATTCCATTAACTACCATCATCACATTGCCAAAATATTCAATGTCGAAAGTACAGAACCTTGCTGCACACCCACCTCACTTCAATCCTCAGACATATCAGACCCCACTCTAACTCTTGTCTTTTGTCCTTAATACCAAACTGCTCTAACCATTACTTCTGTTATCCTCCCTTCTCATCGCCCACTCCAAATGCCTCCTCCAAATCTACAAAACACAAATACAGCTTCTTCCTTTAGCTCGTATATTCTTCTTGCAAACTCCTCAAAAATAAAAACGCCATCTAGGCTACTGTTCCCTTCCCGGCATAAACCCAAATTGAAATCTCAGCCACTTCCACTATCTTCCGAATCCTTTTCACTAGAACCATAAGTGTGATTAAAAATCCCATTGGAATGCGTAAAAAACAGATAGCCTTTAATAATCTTTTCTTCTTTGGTTTCCATGGGCGCATTTTCATAGCAGGTTTCACTGATTGTAGGACAAAGAGAATTAATATCAGCTAGGAAAAATGGAAATACCCAAGTTAATTAGTTTTTGAGAAATATAAGTCTATCATCTATATTAAATACTCAGCAAGGTTGCATAAAGCAATATCAAACACTGAGGTCTAATGGCCCAAATGAAAAAACGTGGGAGCACGCATAAAAAAAAAATTGTATGCATTCTTAAATCTTTCAAGTGACGGTGGATGAATATTTATGGAATACGAGGGGGCAAACTGAAGTGTGTTGGTATGTGTAAACTTTTGGGTGATATTTTCACGAGGCTGGCTAGGGGCCGACCAGGTACCCCTATACTTACCGTGTAATCTTCAAGTTTTAGCCAACTCTGAAGGTTCCATTGCATGCTTTAAGTCCCAAATAATGGATTAAACATATCGCCAGGACCTCTTTGATTACAAGACAGCGGGCCTATACACACACGCCATGCAGCTCGAACTGACAGAAGATCGTTTTTTTGTAATACTTAAATAAACACATTAACGGAATAAAGCGTACACATACCATAATCTTCTTGATTGACGAGGTTACCTGTTCGGCCCTAGCCGCTTCTATATTTTCTTGTTCGAACTGCCTGTCTGTGAATATATTCCAGAACGGAAATGCAACATGGATTAATTTGAATCTTGACAGACATTGACAACCGGTTTTATATCTGCTTGCACAAACTGTTTAGTTGGACACCCCTTACAATGTTTGTGAATTTAGTGATGGTTTTCACATTTCAAAATGAACTTTCATGTTAAATTATTTTGGGAGTCCTGTACATTCGTCGCGGTTAATTGCGACACGTATTTTATGTTTACCGAGAGAAAAGGGAAACTGCAAAATCGTAGATTTATTGGTGAAATAACTGCCTTTCTTAAATGCGAATGAAAAGATTTAAAGAATCAGCAGTTTTAATTAAAGTGTTCCGAATTAAACACTTTGTTAACCCTTACATTCTCCATTTACAACTCATTTCACCGCTTATTTTTGGTCACCTAATACTGAACATGTATGGATACTAAAATAAATACATTTAATATATATTTTATTTCCACGTGTGTAACATTTTGCTGTGCTTGTAATGGTAACGTTCAAGGCGTTTACCATATTTGCTTCGGTCATGCTGTTATAAATTACAGCGAGTTGATTTTTTGTCATAACTTGACAAATATTCCTTGTTACATATTACACTTTTTGAGAAAGGAACGATGCACGAACTACAACAAAACTATGGAAATGAGAAATTAGAATTTTGCAATTTTCAAAATCAAGACATTCCATCATTTTTCCTTTAAGACCGTGTCAACCCTGAGATTCTGCGTATCTATTTGGGTTGTAACTTTGCAACTACTTTTGTTATTGTAATGTAAAAAGTTACATTTCTTAGAAGAGTAAATTGGATGATGAACCGTGGTGGCTCGATTATGTAACAACTTTCCGTTTTTGAGAAACATCCTAAAAAACAAACGATTTGCCCCAAATTTTTCATACAGCATACAAACGTTTGAATTTCAATGATTTCTTATGTTATTTTTTGAACACCAGACAAATTTTTCTATGGACTGGTTTTTTTTTCATTTCTTAAAAGAGAGCTTACTTTCGAAATAAAGGGACTAATGTCAAAGTGTGATTTTTACATTCTTTTCCAAGTTGAGTATATAATTTTTGAAATATCTTGTTTAAAATCGAAAAGGAAAAATTGAGAAACCGTCCCTGGAGAAGATCGATTGCTATCGCAGGAAATTTAAAACATTACCTTTATTCGGTATTTTGGAGTTATTTTGTCTGAAAAAATTGCCAAATTTTGGCGAAAATTGAACTTTGAGAAAGCCGTGTTTTAAGTAAAACAGGACTTTGCACGCATTTTCAAGCGTGTCTCGTTTCTCAAACTCAACTTTCAACTTTGAACTTCAAAATTGACTATTTTGTGCAAGTGATGGGAAATAATCTTTATGCACAAACCCCTTACACATGTTTGAATCAACTCCTTTGTCCTCTAACTCCCTAGAATCAGAGAAATTGAATTTCATCTGGTCTACATTACGCTTTGTTTACATTTTTCAATATATTTTTCGTTTTTTCCAAGATGCGTTCCGGCAAAAGTACATTAATCCAGCCGCGCTTCATTAACGCAGTAAAATTGACCGCGCGACGCGATGCTCGCCTTGCGACTGACCGCGTAAACGAATGCTTAATTCCCGCCGTTAAGACCTGCGGTTTTTTGTGACTTTAATGGTCAAATATTGTTTTGTAAAATTAAATCGGCAAAAAATCCAGCTCAGGATTGTCCTGCAAGTGGGAAACTTTGGTTGGTAACGATAGAACACGGTTGATGTTTAAAATGGTGCCAAACCGAATTCGTGTGAACAAAAGCACTAGGTTTGACACTACCCTTAATATGGCCATTTATTATCCTGAGATTAAATATCTAGAGACGTTTTCTTGTCTTACAATTTTTTGTTGTAAATTTGGGTTTTACACTAAGAAATGCGGTAAGTACTATCTGGCTCATGTCCCTGACGGTATTATAACTTCAAATTTCCGATAATAATTCATTTGAACTCAGAGATTTCAAATATATTTATTTTGAGTAGAACTTAAAAATGCATCGAGAACTAAAAGAGTCACTAAATTTCAATTCCAAAGTTAGAGATAATGATGTTACGTTTTCATGCAGTGAAGGACATTACAAGTCATAACATGCCATAGGATAACCGTGTATAACAAAAATTCCGGATCCGGATTTTATAACAAAGTTGTGATTTGTCTATATGAAGGACTTTCGATATTTGAGCTTAGTTATTTCACACATTGGTTCGTGTATGGAACACGCATATCGTACCTGCAAAAAACAAGATTTGGTTGAAACTTACGTGCTGCCCTCATCGGGACTCTCTGACTCAGCCCTTCAAGCGCGATAGTAATTGTCACAATGAGAGATAGATATTTGTCTAAACTAGCTACGGAATGATAAAACCACCAAATGAAAATGATCTGTGTTAATCACCGCGGTTATTTACGAGTGATAATCAAAATAGTAGAATCATGGTTTTGATGATTTTCAGATTGTGAAATATGAACCATGTTGAACCTTGTTTTTGAATATTCTTTGAATCAGTTCCATTCAAAAAATGTGTACTTTTACGTATTTATGACCAATATTGTTTTGGTAGAGTTTGGATAAGAACTTTTCAATTCAACCGATTGTATTATACGAGACGCCTCCTTAAAGTTTTTGAAAAGATTTAAACACGTCGCAAAATCTTTCCATTTATCTGCCTCTGTCGAACATACAGTCACACAGCTACTTCTACGGTGAATAAAACTGCATATATTTCATTTCTTTTTGTACTAAGCCCGGACGAGAGTCGTTAACATCAGTGGTTGTGCAAAACAATCGCCCTGCAAAACGGCGAGCTACAGATGCTTTCCCTGCTCGTTTTCGTCTCATTAAAGACCCCTCAACGCGGCACATGGAAAACGCGGGTGTCATCCCCCAACCAAGCCCGGTACTTTATCCATCGCGTGGGGCTAAACAGATCCTTCTCGTTGCCGATAGGGACGCACATTGAATCTCACTTTGGCGAAATTGAGAAGCATGATGATGAAAGTGACTTCGCCGCACCGACTTAAACGGAACGAATGAAGTAACAGAACGTGTCGGCTAGCGCCAATCCAATAGACGAATACAAAAAGACTTAGAGGAAGGAACACAGAGCAGCATAGAGAAACCCCCAGATTCCTAGCAGCCTGAGACACATCCTTCAACGATGGCGAATCAGAACAACAAAGGGTTAGCGTTCTTAATCAAGACCATATCAACAAAGCTGATTACAAATTGAAGAGAGGAAACAGCGAAAATGTCGTCGTAAGACGATTCATACGAGGAAATTGATTATATAGTGAAAATACAAGATTCGCCGGGGAAGATGACCTCGATGCTCCGATTGGGATCACAGGTATGGCGGACAACTTTTTTGAAGACGACTCCCATTGTCCTGCAACCGAAGCTTCTTCGGTGACGATCATGTTGAAAAACGCAACACGACAGAAGGCGAGAAATGGTGCTAAAGAGATCCGTGTCGATGCCAGCAGGTGCCTTCAGGCGGCGATCAAAGTACACATCTATGCAGATCACCAAAAAGAACAAATCATTTGCAAAGTGGACAGGAAACGAGTAAAAACTGTAGACTCTCTAAAGCATGATTCAATGCAATCTACTACGTTGTCTGCTATGACAAAAACAACCACCTTGTTAATACTGAAAGTAAATCACCGACAAAATCTCACCCTAAACAAGCACCACCAATAAAGCCACGAATCCACGCAATGAAATAAAAATAGATTAAGAGACCTGTTTTCAAGACCGCGTCGGTTCCCGGAACTACCCAAAAGTATCTCTGCCACTCTGCCTGTTTCAGACGTTGATCGGTCTGTATTGAAGCGGGCAGACGCTGTGAGCCAAGTTGTTATTACAGATAGAACTAGTGGAAATGTTACCATTACTTTCCGGAATTTGATTGTCCCGAATATTTGACTAATGGAGATTATTTAGATGGTGCAAATACAGTTCCAGCTACAGAAGCGCATCCATCTGCGGAAGAGAAACCAGATGCAGAAACACCTTTAGCCGCAGAGGGACTACATCTGCGAATTAATGCCAGTTGCTGACGCCACTCTGGCTGCAGAATCAACTTCAATTGCAGAAGAAATTCATGGGGCAGAAAATACTTCAGCTACAGAAGCCACGCCAGCTTCAGATATTCAAGCGCAAGTTCAAGCTCCTGGTGTAGACCTAGAAGGACTACCATCTGTTGATTTAGGAATGCAAGATCAAGCTACGGAAATAAAACAAATTCCACTTTTGGATAATGTAGTTCAAGTTACAGAAGAAACGTCTCGTTCGGATGTTCAGGACAAAGTTTGGGATTCAAAAGACACATTTCTTTCAAATATAGGTCTGGAATTTCAAGCTACAGAAATGAAACCGATTTTGGCATGTGAAGAGGAACCTCAGACTACGGAAGGAAGACGTTCCAAATGCTTGGAATAATGTTTCAGGTTACCAAATCGAAGCCAACTTTGCAACTTAAGCAGGAAATTCGAGCTATTGAGTCAACTGTTAACGTTAAAGAAGAACTTCCGGGTTTGAACGGACTTTTTATTTAAACAACATGAACCGCATCCTAAACAAGTTCTACAGATGTTAAAGCCGTCTTTGGACGTTAAAGGTGAACTTCATTCTGTAGATACGAAGTTGTCTCTGGGTGTAAAAGATGAACTTCATAAAAACGAACCCAAGGAAATGAAGCCGGTTTTTGATATGAAAGAAAACGCACATTCTGCATTTGGTAAATCCTGCTGCTTTGGATGTACAGAAAGTGCAGGTTGCGGAGGTGAAGTCTACCCTGGATGTACCTAATCCTGTGTACATTCCTAGACGAAGTCCTTCACACTCATTTTGGGACATTGTTACTTACAAGAAAGGTCATTTATAGGGTTTTCAATATATATTTTATATAAAAGGTCATCTATATACACACTGTAAATCAAAGTGTTGGGGAATTTTGTCGCACTTTAAAACATTCACGCAGTAAATGAATAGTGGGGAAACACTATTACAAACACATAACACCAAATCAAACACTTAAACACCAAATCCGCCGAAGCACTCAATTCTAATTATGCATACTGGTTTAAAGAGACAATTCCTTCATTTGCTCTCGAATGCTTGACTAAGACATAAGTGGACGAAAAGCACATTTTACGGACAAAAACGTTGTATCATAGTATCGTTCCCAGAAGGCATAATGCCAAAGGCTTCCACGATTTAGAAATTTGGCATTACATAATTTTTATCACCAAATTAATGTGTTAAAAATTCACATATTACATGATCATCGTAATCGTAGGCTCATACCCTTGATTCTAAAACTACAAAGGTGACGAACCGGTCACATAGCGTGCATACCAAGGGAATCGACTCTAATGTGTGGTTTCTTGGGGTTTAACCACAACGTGAACCTATAGGCTACTGAATAACACCACCGGATGGGTATTATACAAAATGTTTTCCATTTACACAAAGGTGTTGATTTGATGCAATCACCATGCAAGGCAATGGCAAATGCAATATATTTTTGAAAAGTTTTGAGGGGCGCACCTTTTAAATACGTGACATTGGGTTATTGAAATTTGAGATCTAACCACAGTGTAGTGCAAACTTCAAATTTTAATACATGTATATAGGTTTAGACGTGGTGTTTTTTTTTATCTCAACATTAGACATGCATAATAGAATTCAAATGCTGGGTTTTTAACTGTTTAATTTGGTGTATAGGTACTTGCAATAATGTTGCCTCCCTATACTTTTACTGTGTGATTGTTTAACTAAACAGTTTAAAAAGGGTAGCAAAAACCTAAACGTGTTTGATTTATAGTGTAGAAGGTAATCATCAGTGTCGGTTTTGTAAATTTCCAGGCAAAATCTATTTTTTAAAATCTACTTAGTTCAGTGCGACGACGTCATCACAGTATCAATCCACCTTCCACCTGACATAAGCACATTGTTAATTTCTGTGGTAATTTGTTCAAAGTCAAGCAAAACAATTCATTTAAGCGTACCTTTTGCAGTTTTGCGTGGGCTGATAATTACAAGGTTCTAACTGACATTTTGGTCATCTTGAGATAATGGACGTTTTCATTTCACAAAAAAATAGCATAATACAAAATAAATTTTACCGGAAGTGCGACCGTTAAAGGTCCCAGGAAATGAGATGATAAACCTACTCCAAATCTTTACGGGACATTCCATTCCAATAAACAGGGCCAGAAAAAAAGAATACACTACCAGTGACATCATTTGTGAAACTATTGATTTTCAGTCAGTGTCATGAATAGATTCACACCAGTCACCTGGAATTTTCTATTACTCTCTGAAAAATCAATAGGTTCACTAATGATGTCATCACCAACCCAAATATTGAATGCTCTCTGGTCCCTTCTTGTAGACTTGACGCAAACCACATCAATTCTATTTGCATTTCTGGGACATTTAAACAAACTTACATTTTGAAAATCTAAATAAATTATATGTCATTTTAAAGCTTAGCAAGTGTAAATTTAGAAAATTTCATTATCTCATAAAAGCCCAAAATGTCAGTTAGAACCTTAAAATTCTCAGCTCACGATTGACTGCACGCGCGCTTAAGACGTTTCTGATAATATTGCAAACTTTCGGAAGAGCTTCGTTTCAATAACACTGGAATGAATCTTATTATCCAAAGTGCAACGTACTGCGGAAGGCGTGAAATAAACACTTGAATCTGATACACGCCTTTGTAAATTATCATAATTATGTATGATATCACAACAACAAAGTACTTTCGGTTTTACTACTTCTGGGGATATAAACTATGAGCTAGTAAAATCTCAGTTCCCTTGGCACAGTTCAGTAGCTTTCATTCACCAACGTATTTAGAAAATACACCCCCTGGTTTTGGGGTATGATATATGATACCCACATCATACATGGTCAGTTCATGTCAATGCATGTACTAGTACAATCCACTGAACTGTGTCCTTGGAGGATGAGCATATTGTAACTCATAGTGATATGACTTGACAAGAGGTCAGTGCCTGATTACGAGTTGATTTCAGGGTATAGTTTGTTCCGAAAAAAAATAATCCTCAGCGCGGCGATGGCGCTATTTCATACGTTTCTACCGTATGTGTAGTTTTTCGATTCACTGGCTTTGAAAACGAAAACGTTTCTTTTAACTCAAAATAGAATCTATGCGATGTCGGGTGATTTCCTACCTCCCCGGTCTGCTTCTGTGAGATTTTGGCATCAAATTATGCTCCAAGAGCGTATGAACCAGGAGCATATGGTCCTGAAGCTTAAATAATCTGGAAAAATATTCTAAGTCAAATATGCTCCAGGAGCATATTTGATTATGCTCCTGGATGGAGCATAAATAGTCTGGACCAATATTTTACGTGAAATATGCCCCAGGAACATATTTGAATATGCTGGATATGCTCCTGGAGCATACTTGAATGCACAATAATGGTCCAGGAGCAGTATGGCAAATGTGTTCCTGGAACAGTGGAGAAATAGTCTAAGTCAAATACTGCTCCAGGAGCATATTTGCCATATGACCCTGGAGCATATGCATTCAAATTGGACTTAGAATATTTCTCCAGATTATGCTCCAGGACCTTATGGTCCTGGACCATATGGTCCTGGAGCATAATTTCGGGCCCAAATCTCATAGAAGCCCCCGGGCCACCTCCGTCAATTCTCAAACTCTCCGTTATTTGTGCGTGCCTGTAATGTAAAACCATAAGTTATTATAGTAATACTCAAAACTGTAATACCTTCATTGTTAAACCACCTTAACTTACTTAGGAAGCGAAAGCCAAAAGCAATTATGATTTTAAAGGTGCAACGAGAGATTTTGAGGCACCCAAAAATTGTGTCATAATAATGACTTCATATAGATTAGACACCCAATAGATTTCCTACCTTGTATTTGAAAATACAGAAATGGCTTAAAAGAGAGAAAAAAGGCGATTTTGATTTGCTTATATTTCAGTATAAAACATAGGCTGAATTTTGTATTTGCTCCTATACGAAATTAGAAATTTGACATTTTTTGTACCAAAGACACATTTCTCAGCTTAATCCTTTCAGATGGGGATATTTAGGATGGAAAGCTTTACATCAGGGCAAAAATCAGTACTTTCGATTTTTTTAGGGACACCTGATATGTGAAATCTCTTGTTGCACCTTTAAGGTCGAAATAAGCACCAATTCGGAATAGGGTTGATTTTACGCAATAACTATAGTCTAAAACCAACAGAAGTGATAAGTACGTTAAAGGAAATATGTCATGATTCTGAATATTTGGAAAATTTGGTATGGATGGAAAGCTTAAGTAACGTAGATTACATATAAATCAAAATAAGTTGAAAATTGTCCACATTTGTTGAGTATTTTGCCCTTTTAATTTTCCGCCCAATAGCTTACTCGAAAACGATTCCGACAAATCCACATCGCAGGCAAATGGTGACGTCAAAGTGATGACCATCCATAATTTACGAAAAAAAAAAAAAAAAAAAATGATTTTAAAGGTGCAACGAGAGATTTTGAGGCACCCAAAAATTGTGTCATAATAATGACTTCATATAGATTAGACACCCAATAGATTTCCTACCTTGTATTTGAAAATACAGAAATGGCTTAAAAGAGAGAAAAAAGGCGATTTTGATTTGCTTATATTTCAGTATAAAACATAGGCTGAATTTTGTATTTGCTCCTATACGAAATTAGAAATTTGACATTTTTTGTACCAAAGACACATTTCTCAGCTTAATCCTTTCAGATGGGGATATTAGGATGGAAAGCTTTACATCAGGGCAAAAATCAGTACTTTCGATTTTTTTAGGGACACCTGATATGTGAAATCTCTTGTTGCACCTTTAAGGTCGAAATAAGCACCAATTCGGAATAGGGTTGATTTTACGCAATAACTATAGTCTAAAACCAACAGAAGTGATAAGTACGTTAAACAATCATAATTATTATCCATTATGCTGAAACAATTATCAATATTATTTTCTATTTCAAAAACTCTTTAAACTGCATCCTTCCTAATAAATGGTGCTATTTTAAGATTATAGAGGGTTTCGCTAGTGCAGGTACAGGGTGATCCCAAAGTGATAGATAAGGATGGCAACCACCCATCCACTCGGGAGAGCTGTGCCTGCACTCCTAATACAACACAGGAATATCACTGATACTTAAGGTATAAGGTTTAGGTTTGTGATAGGGGATTGGTTTTGTAATATCGAGGGTGGAGTGTGGTGTATAACGCATATTTAAGATTGTGTCAATAGCTTGCGCTCTTGGAGCATGAACATTTTGTTCATGTTATTATTGTATTGTTATGTCGGCTTAAAGGAGAAACCGTACAACGAATAATATTAAACAATATACACTATAAAATAATTATTGACCACATATCGAGTGGTTTCATAGAAAAACGGAATTATATAACCCTAACAATGAATTAAAACCATCTAGTCTGACCATGTGCTATTTAAAAATCGCGCGAGTGTATTTCGTGTTATGCGATACGACCGGCACGTTTAGGTCATACATGCCATAGGAAATACACATTATGAAAGCATCATGCGTGAAGATGTATGTCGCTACTGTGCCGTCCGTATCGCATAACACAAATACATATCCCATATACAGTAGCGCGAATTTCAAATAGCGCATGGTCAGACAAAATGCTTTTAATTCGTTTTATGGTTATTATAATTCCGTTTTCCCATGAAACCACTCCATTATGTGTTCAATAATTGTTTTTATAGTTTATAATATCTAAGTTATTCTTGTTACAGGTTCTCCTTTAAGCAGGATTAAATTCACTCTCTGCAATGGATAACAAAATCGCTCTGGGCTCCTTTTGGATAATTGACATTTTTAGTTGGGGAAAACTTCTAAGACCAACAAAAAAATTTGGTTTGAGATTAACTTTATTCTGTAATAGTGCTCCTGGAGTCGTTGACGATATCTCAATTCTGTGTGATATAGGGTGAGTAAAAAAACCCACCGTAACCCCGGCCCCAAAACAAAGGGATATGTTTCATGTATATACATCATTATGTAACATCCAAAATTATGAATTGAAAATGAAATTAAAATAAAACCGTAGTTGTTATAACCATATAGTTTTGCTAAAGAACCTTTCAAAACTTCTTAACGTTCCTTATTATAGGACATTTGAATACCCTGTAACAAATTTAAAAAACAAAATACATAAAACTTAAATGGTTTTATCAAACTGACAGAACCTTTTAGTTCTACTTATAACTTTTTGGCGAACCGTTTGGGGAAGGTCCCACATATAGGAGAAACAAATCTAAGATATCCCCAAGTAAAGTTATCGTTATGTAAGCAAAAGAATGGGTTTCTTTTGCCGCTCTTTATTAAAAAATATATGTACCGGTACTTTGACATCGTGATGATGATGACTTATTTTTAATAATTCCCGACAATCATGAGAGCGGGCCTGATTGGGTCACGTTTATTGATCTGAGGCTCTGAGCGGATCCAATTGGGTCACGTTTTCAGTAAAACTCCTTTGAATGTACTTAAGTTTTGGGATGGCTTTCCAAATACATTAATCTGCCGTCATTAGGAATGCCATTTCAAAAATCACTGACTACAGGCTGATTCAAAAGAAGTGTACTCATTTTATTGGAGTTTAGCAAAAACAATTGTAAGGAATTCTTTGTAAACTATGTCATTAGAAAGAGCAGTTTCTGAATGTCTAATTTAAAAAAGAATTTTTGAATTTGCTCGTGCCAAACCCGAGTCATACTACTTTTAATAAAACCACCCATTTTCCTGACTGTACACATCTGGCTAACTTACACCAGTTTCTATTTACGCCAAATTAGTAATGCGTGAACAAGAAACTCCCCATTGGTTTGCAGCTTTCATTGTCAAAATGAAAGTTTTAATTTTTTACTCACATTCAAAATCCATCAATAAAGAGCAAAATTTAAATTCTGACAATTTTAAATGATACCGAATTTTGAATCTCACCAGTCTCTAGCACTGTTTCTTCTTGGTAGACTTACCATTTCATTGCATGTTTTGCAGTTATTGAACAATTGCCGAAACAGTTTGCGATGAAAAATAGTTATATTACACTTCTTGATGAATAGAAGACGGACTTAATTATCGATTGATTTATGGTTCTTGATTGTGAGTTTAAAACCAAACTTTTATTTTGACAAAAAGATGCAAACCAATGGATCTGTCTTGTTCACGCTTTATTGATTTGGCGTGAATAGAAACTGATGCAAGTTACCCAGATGCGTTCAATCAAGAAAATGAATGACTTTATTCAATGAGTATAACTTGAGTTTTGCATTGTGCAAAGTTATTTTTTAATTGAGACCTTCAGAAATTGCGCTTTGCAATGCCATAATACTTTATAGAGACTTACTTTTAGATTTTGTACTAAACCACGAAAAAAATTAAGCATTTTTTTTAATCAGCCTGTATTTATTATAACCTACAGGTACTACAGAATCTATACCAGGACAGAAAGGGATAAGCACGCATCTTGTGATATGGTGTAATACCACATACCACACTTTGTGGTCTAAAACAACACTTATCTATGTTATTTTCTTCAAACATTTCACTGTAAAATGTTGAATACAATTTTACTTAATATTGATTAAAAGAAAACAACTCTCTGTTGAGTAAAATCTTAGTCAAAGTTGAGTAAATCGTACGCAATATGTTTGGCCCTACGGGTAAGGTTTACTCAGCTTTGACTAAGATTTTACTCAACAGAAAGAGAAAGAGTTATTCCCTTTTTAATCAATGTTGAGTAAATATTTTAGAGTGTTGGGATATAGTAGAGGATTAACTAGTATTTGTTTGTTATTGGTGTACACAACGTCGAGATTATAGTTTGAATTTTCACCTGGGACAAATGCGCTAAAAGAGATTGAAAACTTACATATGTATCGGCTCAGAAGGTGTTTTAAACCGATCCATAATGCATTGCAATGTGCCTATATTGTACTACACAATACATGGATAAAAAGTCTTCGAAATACATCGGTCCTCGAACCGCTTGTGTCGTCTGCCATCGCGGTTTGTGATTGATTCATATGACCTTTGACCTTGTTATGTGACCTTTGACCTAATAAACATATGAGGGTTTGCATGTAATCTCCATAAACCAAGTTGGGTTTCAATTGAACTTCAACTTTTCAAATGAGGTCTTACAACTTGACCGCACATGACCTTGACTTTGGTATGTGATCTTTGACCTCATCACAAATGGGGGATCCCATGTTGCATCTGTGACGCAAGTTTTGTTTCAATCCATCGAAGTATGCGGATATTACAGGCAAATGTTAACCCCTTTTCACGACATTGAATAACAACAGACATCAACAACAACAACGGACATCATCAACAACAACAGATATCAACAACAGTGGACAAAGTGATCCCCGTGTGTCTTCCTGCTACTCCATGGGATCAAAGAGGGAAAGATGCTTGCATTGCATCAGGACATTGGTTACGCATATCGGCGAAGTAACTGATTTCTGCGCAGTTATTATTGTCTAATTATACCCTTCAATACTCTGGGGTATGTCGAGTGCAAAAGTTGCACATTTGATTGAAAATGAATAAAATGTCATCACAATTTCTTTTCCTAATATCAGTGACCAGTAGATGTACATCATGCTGCATTGACTCGAGCAAATAATAGCACTGTTGATAACTAGTAAATCCGCTCGGTATGCAGAGGATAAAGCACTTCAAATTACTTTTTATCTGGACGTACAGAGCCATTGTTATTACCCATACAGGTGAAAAGATTTCAGGTGCTCATCACCTGATTAAGATTGAGCTATTTTTTTCATGACGCAAAGCACAAGATACTTGTCCTCTTTCACGGATAAATAATCCTTAGGCTTCTACTGTGCGTTCAATTAACTTTGACCATATATTTCATCATTTTTCCGAAAAGGAAACAATGATGACAAAAAATCATGAAAGAAAGTTGTTTGGCAGACTGTGACCTAATATCTTTGTGCAGAAACCAAACTCAACTTACAGTAACTTGCCGCGTAACCCCATTTCTATTCAATTTACCGTGTTGTTAGCATAGGTCACTATAAATTTGTATTTTTCTAAATACATGGTGGTAAATTGAATAGAAATGAGGTCCAGCAATACGTTATGGATCTTGGTTCTGCACAAAGGTGTTAGGTCACAGCTTACCAAGCACCATATCCACCATGAGTTTTATTCACATTAGTTTCCTTTTTCAATAAATGATGAAATATACAGTAAAAATTATTGAATTCACAGTAGAACCTCAAAGTTTATTTTAATCGCGAACGAGGCCAGCTCAATCCAACCTGGGTAGACGTTTCATATAGAAGTCCCAAGTATACAAATGAGGTTTGCCATTGATTCAATCCTGCGCTACTGAACAACATCATACAGAACATGACGGAATCAATGCCAATGGAATCTGAAGTGTTTTGTCCGCTGAATACACTGGATTTACTTATCAATAACGCCATTATTTGCTCGATTCAATGTAGCATAGTGTATGTCCCTTGATCACTGATATTCAGAAAAGAAATTGAGATGGAATTTTATTCATTTTCATGAAAATGTGCAACCTTTACAACTGCCATAACCAATTAATGGTAATCATAATATTTATTATTATTTAGAGTGGGAAAATGGTTTACTTCTGGGAAGTATGTAATCAAAATGAACAATTTTTCCTTTGATCCCATGGCCAATGCCTTCAGACGACACAAAAAACAGAAGAAAAAAATCATTAATCCACTCTTTAGACTAAACCGAATAGTTAATGAATTTCTAACGTGGCGATAGAAAAGATTATGAATATTAATGAGCTCATTTGCATATTTCCAATCCTTGTAGCATATTGTTCCAGTTTTCACCACTAGTGTCTTTTCACAGTTCTATATTCAGGTCGATATCGATGAAATACGAGATGGAATATTTGGTGATTTTTTAATCGATGTGTAAAGTTATTTGTGACACAATGTGCATGCAATATTTTTACATGTTCATAAAGACAGTAATTGAAATAAATAATTATATATATATATTTATACACACATAATAACTGCTGAACTTGCAGTATAATCACTCAAAATTATGCACAAAGTGTATTATATTTTCATTTAAATATATGTGATTTTATTATAATTGTTTGTGTGGTGTCTTGGATTAAAATTCACTCAATGGATGTACGGTGTTTCAATTATTGCATTTTATTAACAATATCTTCCGTTTAGTTTCGCTTTCTTCTGACTTACTCCCCTCCCCCCTTCGCTTAAGAGGTTTTGGCCCGAAATTATGCCCCAGGACCATATGCTCCAGGACCACATGGTCCTGGAGCATAATGGTCCTGGAGCATAAATAATCTGGAAAAATATTCTAAGTCAAATATGGTCCAGGACCATATTTGCCATATGGTCCTGGAGCATAAATAAAAAAAATATGGTCCAGGAGCATATTTGAATGTGCTGAATATGCTCCTGGAGCATATTTGAATACATAAATGGTCCAGGATCATATGGCAAATACTGCTCCAGTACCATATTTGCCATATGGTCCTGGAGCATGTGCATTAAAATTTGACTTAGAATACCAGACTATATGCTCCATGAGCATAATCTTGGTCCTGTGATGGGCCAATCAGAGATACTACAAGAAAGGTGGTATACATCAGGGGGTTTAAATTGATAAATGAAGGAATAGTCATTTGATAATTGAAGGGATAGCCCTTTAATTTATGAATGAAGGAATAACCCTTTAATTTTTAAATGATGTAATAGCCCTATAAATGAGGGACTTACTAATTGGTAAATGATAGACCGACCCTTTAAAAGTAAATTAAGGCATATTCCTTTAATTGGCAAATGAAGGAAACACCCTTTAAGTGGTAAATAAATGAATAGCCATTTTAATTTATGAATGATGGAATAGCCATTGAATTGGTTAATGCAGGAATAGACCTGGAATAGTAAATGATGGAATGGTCCTTTAATTGGCACATAAATGAAGGTCATTTAAAAGGTAAATGAAGGAATGGTCCTTTAATTCGAAAATGGTGAATGGCCCTTTAATTGGTAAATGAAGGAATGACCCTTTAATTTGTAAATGATGGAATTGTCCTTTAATTGGTAAATGGTGAATGGCCCTTTAATTGGTAAATGAAGGAATTGTCCATTAATTGGTAAATGGAGGAATTGCCCTTTGGTTAATGCAGGAATGGTCCTTTAATTTGTAAATGATGGAATTGTCCTTTAATTGGTAAATGAAGGAATTGTCCATTAATTGGTAAATGGAGGAATTGCCCTTTGGTTAATGCAGGAATAGCCCTTTTGTAAATGCTGGAATGGCATTTTAATTGGTAAATAAACGAAGCTAATTTAAAAGGTAAATTAAAGCGGCACTAACACATTTTCTTCAATTTGCTCTCGAATGATAGTGTAGGCCATTTGAAGAACAGAGATATATTTTACACATAAAAATAACATACCCCAAAACACATTGATATAAGGATAAAGACATCCAGGTAATTTGTAGGCCAACTTTTAAGTATCCATAACTTTAATCAACAAATGTGTATATTACATGAATATTTTTGACTCGTACTCAGTGATATTAAAGGGGGATGGCCCGATTTAAGGATATGAAGTTTTCATCTTGATAGATTGGCCTTCACCCAAAAAACCCCACCTGTAAAGTTTCGCGCCGATATTTCAATGCGTTTTCATGTGAGAGCGGAAAACGTGATTTCGTAAGCCCCATAGAGTACTGTGTAAAATTAATATTGGTCGACCAAATTGGGATACATTTTCGCTCATTACTTCCAAACCAAACATCCTTTGGCCCTAAGATTTCACAGGGTAAATGAGAAAAATAGTAGCTTTCTTCTGATACCAAAATATTGACCACTTCCGGTAAAATCTGGGCTTCTGGTGACGAGGCTATTAGCGATCGGGCCATGGACCTTTAAAACCACAAAGGTTACAGACCGATCAAACAGCGTGCATAGCGTGGGAAACATGCATACGGCGTTCATGTTCTTGTGTTAACGCCATTTTCATCGTCTGCTGAATTTAACGTCGCCGGCGACGTTAAATTATAAAATCGTGCTGTTTACCCATAAGGAAGCTGATTTGGTCTTAATCATTTCGGGTGAGGGCTTTTGTATATAAAAGCCTTACAATCATGCAAACATATCGATTTTGAAAAATCTTGACGGCGCACTATTTTTCAAATGTGCCAGTGTCTCTTTAAGGAATGGTTCTTTGATTAGTAAAAGAAAGAATGACCCTTTAATGTGTAAATGGAGGAATTGCCCTTTAATTGGTATTTGTAGGAATGGCCCCTTAATTGGTAAATGGAGGAATGGCCCTCAGTTTAATGGAGGAATGGCCCTTTAATTGTAAATGGAGGAATTGCCCTTTGGTTAATGCAGGAAAGGCCCTTTAATTTGTAAATGATGGAATTGTCCTTTAATTGGTAAATGAAGGAATGACCCTTTAATTTGTAAATGACGGAAGTCCTTTTAATGCAGGAATAGCCCTTTTGTAAATGCTGGAATGGCATTTTAATTGGTAAATAAACGAAAAAAAAGGTAAATTGAGGAATGGTTCTTTGATTATTAAATGAAAGAATGGCCCTTTAATGTGTAAATGGAGGAATGGCCCTGTAATTGGTATTTGTAGGAATGGCCCTTAA
The DNA here is from genome assembly GCA_023653785.1 of Ophioderma brevispina. Classification (NCBI taxonomy): domain Eukaryota; kingdom Metazoa; phylum Echinodermata; class Ophiuroidea; order Amphilepidida; family Ophiodermatidae; genus Ophioderma; species Ophioderma brevispina. The sequence goes on from JAMKCH010021528.1 coordinate 57,854, forward strand.
TTGGTAAATGGAGGAATGGCCCTTTAATTGTAAAATGGAGGAATTGCCCTTTAATTGGTAAATTAAGGAATGGTAAATGATGGAATGGTCTTTTAAAAGGTAAATGATGGAATGGATATTTAATTGGTAAATGGAGGAATGGCAATCTAATTGGTAATTGAGATATGTCCCTTTAATTGGTAAATGGAGGAATGGCCCTTTAATTGTAAAATGGAGGAATTGCCCTTTAATTGTAAATGGAGGAATTAATAGGTAAATAATGAAATTGCCCTTTAAATTGTAAATGATGGAATAGCCTTTAAAGATAAATGAAAATGAGGGAATGGCCCTTTAATTGGTAAATGGAGGAATGGCCCTTTAATTGGTACATTGAGGAATGACCCTTTAATGTGTAAATGGAGGAATGGCCCTTTAATTGTTAAATGGAATAATGACCCTTTAATGGACCTTTAATTGGTACATTGAGGAATGATCCCTTTAACTGGTAAATGGAGAGGGAGGAGTGGCCCTTTCATTGGTAAATGGAGGAAATGACCTTTAATTGTACAAGATGGGATAGCCTTTAATTGGTTAATGTACCTTTAAATTTTAAATGATGGAATGTTCCTTTACCTCACCAAAAAAATCTAAAACATAGCCGTAGATGGACTCCATCCATAATTTACCCAAAATAACTCTAAAACATAACCATTCGGATGAACGCATCTATAACTAACTCACAAAAAATCTAAAAACTCTAAAACAGCCATAAGATATATATTCAAAGAATGTCCTTTTAATTTTCCACATGCCTTTGGACCCCAGTTATGATTCACACAAAAGACGCTATTAATGATAATCTTTCACATGGCAAAGAAATTTTGCATCACCGATGTACGTTTTTTTTAGAGCTAGAGCAATTGCACATAATTAATTAGCTCATTTGCATCAAAGAATATCCCTTTAATTGGCCAACATGCACTTTGACCGAAATTATGATTCCACAAAAGATGTATGGAATAGTAGTCTTTCATGTAGCAAAGGAATTTTGCATATCCAATGTGCCGTTTTAGCGATATAGCAATTACGCATATTTTACTTATTTCAGTAGCTCATTTCATACCTTAACCCGCTCTATCAAGGCACTTTCAAATTGGCCAAAAAACAAACAAAAAAGATGTAGCCATGATGGCTTTCATGCAGCGAAGGAATTTTGTGTATCCGATGTACTAGTTCCAAAATTACAATCACGTACGATAATTTTGCATATTAATTAGGCTCATTGCATAAATAATTTGCCCAAAATACTCCCAAAAAAACCTAATCAGGTCGAGAACGCGGTCAACCCGCTTCCTTCCAGCAAGTTTCATCATTATACCAAACCTTTCGGGAACTCCAAAAAACTTCAGACTCCAGAAAATTTGCCAAACAAAAATACACCCACATCTTATCAGGTCGATAACTCATCAACCCACTTCCTTCACCAAGTTGCATCCATTAGCTTCGGAACTCCAGATAACTTGTACACAGTACAACGTGTAACTTGTGCCTTGCGGGAAATGATTTTTTTTTCTTAATGTATGCAAATTAGTCTTACTTTGCATATTTATCGCCAAAATCTAATCAGGTCGGGAGCACAATCAACCCGCTACTCTTCCACCAAGTTTACTGAATCACATATTTTTATGGTCCAAAGGAGTGTTTTGACCGGACAGGTACAAAATATACAACTTAGGATTGATTACAGACTAGTTTTAATTATTAAAATTAACTAATTATCTCACGGCTCTTCAAACTTGGCCAGGGAAAACAAGAGTTGTAAAAACTAGAAAAAGAAAATAGACGACCTTTTGCTTTTTAAAAAACAGGTTACCCTGTATTTCTTAGAACAGCTAAGGATTTAGGTTACCTCATCTATAGTATCCATTTTACCATTTTCGTTTCGCCGACCTATGAACATCCTTGGAAAGTTAGGGACCTATTCTTTTAGAGAACGATTTCATGGTTTCTTGTCTATATTTATTTAGAGTCTCTGTGTTGTGCGAATTTAATTTTTGGAAAATCTAAAAATCTTTTCTTGGGAGTTTCACGAACCCAATGGGCACCAACAGGGCATGATTGAAAAGGCATGGGGCGCCCTCTTGGTATTTTTCTTTCACCACCGTATAAAACGCTGTGTGTGCGACCCCTCTCTATAAAGTATTAATGATTTATTATGAACTTTTGGTATCAATGCGTGATCATGGCACTAACAAACCCAACGATCATTAGTAACCACAATTTTGAACAACAAACCCCAATTTAATAACCAAGGTAAACAATAATAACCAAGGATACAAACCCTCATGCAGTCAGCTAAAATAATGTTGCTGTTACTAGGACCATTAACGTCAATGACCATCACGATACTGAAAATCTCTTTCATAATGTTCTTCTTCTTGACTTTGGTTTGGATAAGAATTTGCACTTGATCGATTCTAAAATAGAGGCCATATCAGTGAAAATTAAAAAAAATAAAAATTCAGATTTTCACACGTCCGTAGCAATAACCGTTTGTGTTATATACCCCACAAATATACCTAACCAACCTATTTCTCCACAAAATATAGGTAAAGAAGACAACAGTATTTGTTAACAAAAATATTATTATCTCAAAATTTAAATAGAAAAATAACTGTAACAGTCATCGATGTATTCTTTGGTTATCGCCACAAAAAGCAACGGACTAGAAAATATATTAATAAAATACTCAGTGTTTGTAAATTAACAATTAGGCTAAATACCGATAGGGAAATATCCGGAATTTGCAAGTTTATTTCATGTCGAATTACATGTACGAAAATTCAAAATAATGAAAGAATGTACTTTCAAATTTAACTCAAGGTCACCTCGTAAGCGTAAGTTTTATTACATAAATGTTTAACTATATGGTTGAATACTGTTATGAAGGAAAATGTATTGTTTCTGTGTATAAGAATGAGAAAATTATTTGTGTGAGAATATGTATAGAAAGAAAATGTATTGGTTCTGTGATAAGAATGAAAAAAAATAATTTGTGTAGAATATGTAATTAAAGTTTGCAATAAAATACAAGTAAAAAATATTAACCACAATATTTGAACAACAAACCACATTAATTACCAAGGTAAACAATAATAACCAAGGATAACAAACCGTCATGCAAGAGCAGTCTAAAAGATGTTGCTGTTACGAGGACCATACGTCAATGACCATCACGATAATGAAAATGTCTTTTCATGATGTGCTTCTTGACTTTGGTTGGGATAGATTTGCACTTGTGATTCTAAATTAAGGGTACTCTCTCATTGAAAATTTAAAAAATCATCAAATTATGTTTCTCCACGTCTGTAACATGACAGTTGGTGCTAACTAACACAGACCAAAATTGATATGATCATACTGCTCCTACGATCACGTAATTGAATCATATCTTTAAATCCTGATATGCTTCTTCCTTTATTGTATTTTTCAGTTGAACAAAATATTCTAAATAGTTTTCATTCTTTGGGTTGGATCACTGATAGTGCCTTTAAAAGCCCATGTTCCGTTCGCTAATAGCCATCGTCCCCATGGGACCGCCAGATTTTACCGAAGTTGTCATTTTAGTATCAGAAGAAATCTATTATTTTTCTCATTTACCCTGTGCATTCTTAGGGGTTAAGGATGTTTGGTGTGGATGTTAGTGCTCGAAATACTGGCACACTTTGGTGGAGCACTACTAATTTTACAGAGTACTCTACGGGATAAGGCCTACAAATCATTTTTAGTTCTCACTTGCAACTTGGGTTGAAATATCGCGTCGAACCATTACACACTGAGGTTTTTGGGTGAAGCCATTGCTATCAAAATGAAAAAGTTATAGATTTAAATCGTGTCATCCCCTTTTAATCCGAAAATATATCAAATTGTAATACTAAATAAAGCCCCCCCCCCCCCCCAATTAACATACACGCTTATGGTCTGAATTTCTGAAACACTTCTGTTCAAATTCAGCTAAATTGGCTAATTTGGGATCATTTCTCATATTTTGTTTACAAATTACAAAGTTTTGTAACCCAAACCTGATACTTCTTAATGCGTATGTCGTGAAAATGACATTAAAAAAACGCTGTGCGAATACCATTTCTGGTGATTGCCATAAGCTTACATTTAGATACCAGAGATCTTAAAGGGGGATGACCCAGATTTAAGTCTATAAATTAAAAAAAAAAAAAAAAAAAAAAAAAACACACACAAAAAGTTTTTTAAAGTTCGCATCAATATTCAACCCGCGGTTTTTGCAGTGAGACTGCTGAGTCTGGAGAGCTAAAAACGAATTTTGTAATCCACACGGTCCTGTGGAAATTGGCGACTTGGGTTCGACCAAAAGCCACGGGGCACATTTGGCTCAAAACATCCCAAACCCAAACGTCCTTTAGCCTTTAGATTTCAAAGGGTAAATAAAAAAAAACAGTGTTAGCTGTCTTCTGATATCAAAATGTGGACTATGAGGCAAGGCATGCTTAATCTACTATAAGGCCAGTTCAGTAGCCTTGGGTGGATATATATGTTAAAAACCGCTAAGAGCTGACCATGGCATGTTCTGGGGTAGCAGAAATATAAAAATACAGGGGGTGTATTTGTCAATATAATGTTGAATGAAAGCTGTCGAACTGCGCCATATGAATTTTAGCTCATAGGATTTCACCCACGTGTCACAATTATGAACCCCCATCATATCCATCGGCAACACCGTTACTACTTAGCCTAACCACGCCATCACACCATCAAACAATCATTTCCTTCCCAATTTTCGCATAACCCATTGAATCATTCTTTCTTTCAATTTTGGGGCTTTTCCAAGATGAACAACATCTCACAATCACGAGACATTTTTGCATCATTGTTACTCTTTACTCATCATGGATTCATCATATTGATCAGAAACGCCTCTATTGACATAGCAGTAGCGTACATCAACTGACTCACGTTTTAAAATATATATTCGTATTGCAAAGGCATGAAGACACCGATAACTTTGTTTTTGTTTTTGCCAATAGGTCGTTAACCGTTAGCATTGAGCAATATAAAATCGATGTTAGTGTCTTTTAAGTGCTGAATGCCAAACAAACCCCCAAACAAGGCCATTTCTTAATGTACACACAAACACTAATGCAAGGTCTGTTTCAATATGTATTTTCATCCACCGCACTTCAGGGATTTATATCAGTTCGTCGCTGCTTGAATGAACATGTACACAAGCAATTATTAGCTCATAGTAATACCCACGTTTCAATTAAGAATCCCCATCATCACCATTAGCAACAAACACCGTTTCTACTTAGCCTACCACTTCCATCAACATCAACATCATTTCCATATTCGCATAAAAATTGAAGTCCATTTTTCTTTCAATTTGGGCTTTCCCAAGATGAACAACATCTCACAATCACGAGACATTTTGCTCACATTGTTTTACTCTTTACCTCATTCATGGATTCATCCTATTGATCAGAAACGCCCCTCTATTGACATAGCAGTGTACGTACATCAACTGACACTCTCACGTTTAAAAAAATATATTATCGTATTTGCAATTCATGAAAGACACCGAGTAAATTTGTTTTTGCCAATAGGTCGTTAACCGTTAGCATTGAGCAATAATAAAGGATGTTAATTTCATTTTAAGTGTGATGCCAAAACCAACCCCAAACCGGCCATTTCTCTCTTAATGTACAACAAATGCAAAGGTTTGTTCAAATATGTATTCAATCAACCCGCACTTTTTCAGGGATATTATATCAGTTCGCGCTGCTTAAATGAAAACATTTACACAAGCGCATATATTCCTATGAATAAAATTCTTGGCAGTATTTTTGGACATTTATTTATTTATTTATTTTATATTTTATTTATTTCATATTTTATTTTAATTAGTTACTTAGAGTTCTTTATTTCGTTATTTCTTTCGGTTCTTTCTTCGTTCTTTCGTTTATCGTTCTTTCGGTTCGTTCGTTCGTTCGTTTCTTTCTTTCGTTTCTTTCGTTTCTTTCTTGTCTTTCGTTCTTTCGTCGTTCCTTTCCGTTTCGTCTTTTCGTCGGATCTTTCGTCGTTCTTTCGTTCGCTCGTTCTTTCTATTGTTTTCTTTCGTTCGTTTTCTTTCGTTTGTTTTCTTTTTTTTTGTTTTTTGGGTCTTTCTTTCTTTCTGTCATTCGTTTTCTTATTTCTCTTTTATTTCCTGGTCTATTTTCTTTGTATTTTTTCGTTTCTTTCTATTTAGTCCATTTCTCTATTTCTTCACCCTTTTATTTCTCTTTTCTTACTTCCTTCTTTCTTTCTTCTGTTTCTTCTAATACTTACTTCTTTACGTGATCGGTTAAAAGAATAATATTAGTTTCTGAATAATCTAGTATTCTTGAAAAGGGACGCCATCTGTCCGTCATAACTGTTTATATTGTTTATTTGTTTAGTTTATATTTTTAATTCATTTTATTATTTATTTTTATTACTGATTTAATATAAAATTTCACAATAAACATTAAATTCCCACTAATAATATTGGAATTCCAAAATAAACATTAAATTCACGAATTTAACATTATATTTACGAATTTAGCATTAAATTCACGAATTTAACATGAAATTAACGAATTTAATATGAAATTCACGAATTTAACATGAATTCACGAATTTACCATGACATTCACGAATTTACATGACATTCACGCATTTAACACATTAAATTCATTCCAGAATTTAACCTTAATTAAAAAATTCATGAATTTAACATTAATTAACTTCCACGAATTAAAATTAAATTCACAGATGAAACATAATTCCGATTTAATATTTAATTCCATTATTACAACAAGTTGACGGACATCCGCCATAGAAGGAAACGGGGAAGTTTGACAAATGCACGCTCTACAGCGCACAAATTGGTATAGGGAACAAAATGCCTACCTCGACTTTGTGAAGGCATTACTACCAACAGAACAGTTTTGGATACGTATCTTTAGAGAAATGTAAATTACATTTGTTAATCTTCTATTGATACCAAAAAAAATTTATACTTTTGTGAAAAAATCTATACTGTACCTGCAGCTTCCAAAAGTTTTACTTTTGAACGTAATTTCCTACAGGGCCTGCAGTTGGGCCTATTTACTAGGACTGTTATCTTCATTCACTAAGTATCTGCTCAGGTAGTTGCATTCGCCCGTCTACATTCCGAGCCCCAAATTTCAAACAATCTGACACTTTCATTCACATTCACCAAAGGTACCTATGCAATAGTCATAAAAATGCTAAAAACAACCCAGCTGGTCAGCGTATCACGTCGTTGTTGATGCATACACACTGCGGGTGCCAAAATTATCATCCCATTCCGAGGGCATCGCGCGAAAAAGTTGCAGAAAAAACAAGCATTTAAACCATACTTTTTGCGTTAATTTTGGGACTTATATATCATTTCATTGACAAAATCAAGACAATAAAGTTTTCTCAAAATTGGAGCACGGGGTTCGAACTTTCGCCGAGGAAAGATTAGGAAGCATTCTTAACCACTAGACTAGCGAGGGATTTGTTGCGATGTTTGGATTTAATTCAATATAACACCTTCACACTAATAAAGGCAGACTCATGCGTATAACAATACAGACACGTAACATAGAAACGATCACATATGCAAGATTAACTGTGATACATGAAAGTTAACTAAGAAATAAATTTCACTTCAGTAGGTTGCACTACTAAGGTCCTGTATTCCAGGCATTTCTTTCTTTCTTTCTACACAGTCGAGGAACTCGACGGTGTTTTCGTCTGTAACGTTTCTATATGTTAGCTGGTATAGCCAGCTGACATATTGTGTTACTAAGTTGCTTTCTTCTTCTTTCTGCAAACGCTGCTCTTTTCCGAGGGAGGCACTCCCATACATGTAATGAAGTGAACACAGGTGTAAGGCTGGCCTTTCAAACATCCAGGGGAAATCAGTGACAGCTAGTGCCATGCAAAACATGTTTGTCTTTGGTGAGAGCCAATTGACCATAAATAGGGTTTTTTGTGGGTACAAATTTGCTATATGTTCTTAACACTGGGGTCCTTGAGGAAAATAGGAGTGCCCCCTGGTCCGGCTTATTTTAAAATGCTACCAGTTGCTAATCATAGTGCAAACGCATGGGCCGATTTCAGCCAAATTTGTTCAGAAGAACCACTGACCCAGGCCACGCATATAGGGTGTTCACAGTTTTGGATCAATGGTCATGTTGCTCAATAAAGGGGCATTCTCTGCAATTGAGTAATTCCTTCTTCCATACAAATCAAAGACTATCATTACCAGATTCCGTGGAATCATTACCAGAATCGCTCTCAAGATCCACCAGTACAGTTGCATACGGGGTGTTCACAGATTAGGCCCAATTGCTGCAATTATCAAGTAAAGGGGCTTCTTGAAAATCTATTGGAAGTCCTCTTCTCCTTAGCAAATTAAAGGTTATAACAAGATTCATTCACAGGATCCCTAGATAGAGGCGCATATGGGGTGTTCACAGCTTAGGATCAAATGCCACAAATACCAATTAAAGCGGGCTATTCCTTGACAATCTATGAATCCATTCTCTTGCAAATTAAAGGCATCAAAACGGATTTGCTCACACAGGATTCACCTGGTAGGGGCTCATCAAAGGGGTGTTCACAGATTGGCCCAAATGTCACAATTGCCAATTAAAGGGGAATTCATTTGAAAATCTATGAATTCGTTCTTCTCTAGCAAATTAACAGGCTATCATCAGGAGATTCGCTCACAGGATTCCATGGTAGGGGCTTTCATCAAATTGGGGTGTTCACAGTTTTGGGCCACAATTCCCAATTAAAGGGTAATTAAAATCTATGGCAAAGTCCTTCATCTGCAAATTAAAGGCTATCATCATGAGATTTTCTTACAAGATCCCCTGGTAAGGGGGGCTTATATGAGCTGTTCACAGATTTGGACCCAATGCCCCAATAACCCAATTAAAGGGGCAGTCCTTGAAAATCTACGAAGTATTTTCTTCTCACAGATTTGGCCCAAATACTTACATTGCTGATTAAGGGGTAGTCTTGAAATTCCGTCTTTATGAATTTAAGGCTATTATCATGTGATTGCAGTTTTCAAAAAAGATTCACAAGATCCCCTGGTGGTTAGTGTCACCTAATGGGTGGTTTCACAATTGGTTACCAGGTTCCATGATTCACACAGGAACAATGTTCAATTTCAGGAACGTTCTTTTTGATGTTGGAAACATATTGAGGTCGCCATTCTGGGGTCAGAGGTCATGCACGGGTCAAATATAACAAACATAAGAAGAAATTCTTTTGGTCTGGAAAACACAACAGAACTGATCAGAGGTCAAATAATGGAGCTGGGGTTAGTGGTCATCCAGGATAAAATTTATGAAACTTTGGAAAATCTATCTTCCCGACCCCATTTTCAGGGTCAAAGGTTGATCATGGTGAACACAAGATATTGGTCAAAAGTCCACCAGCAACTTTCTTGCTCGCTTCGACACATCCCTAGTTTCTTCTTCTTCTTTCTTTCTGTCAACATGCTAATATCTCAGACATGTAACTCCCATATACCAAAACTGTCACAAGTGACAAGGTTACCATGCCCAGAAACTTTTGACATGACCCAATTGGTGTCAAGGTCACGACGGGTTCACAGGGGTCCACACGTTAACCATGCAAATTAGAATTAGCTCAAATCTCAAACTAATGCTGTCATCTTGTAGGACTTTTCAACACTACAAAACATTCAATTATGACTTTGGTCATATGACAACATGATTTAAGAGGTCAAGGTCTTACACACAAATTCCGTTACACTTCAAATCACACTCTCCCTACAGATTAAGCAACTTGATCGTGTGAGGTCATGCATATGAATTATGCTTGAGCCCCTTTATAAAAGTTATGTGTCAAGAAGGGTCAATATGGGGTCCTCTGGGGTCACAGAGGTCAACATATTTTACTGTTTGTACAATTTAAAATAAGTCAAATGAAAATCTGTTTAACCATCCTACAGGACTTGGATGAGCGGTCCTAAAGTCCATCATGCTTCATCACATTGTGTTGAACCATGGTTTAGGGGTCAAAGGTCAAAATACTTCAAATTTACGTACACTTCAAATCACTACTCCTCCTACAGATTAGCAACCTGATCGTGTGAGTCATGCATATGCAATTATCTTGAGCTCCTTTACAAAGTTATGGGTCCATGAGTAAAGCTGGGGTCATCTGGGGTCACAGAGGTCAACCTATTTACTGTGTGTAAAATTTTAAGACAAGTTCAAATAGAAATCTTTTTATCACCCTGTAGTACTTGATGAAGTTCATAAAGTCAATCATGACCCCATCCATGCCCAGGGATTTATGGGTCAAAGTCAAAATACATCAAATTACGTTTATACTTCAAATCACACGCCTTTTACATATTACATAGTATATCACGTGACTCATGTATGTGATGGCTTGACATCCCCAAAAAGTTACGTAAATGAAATTTTGATAAAAGGTCATTTTGGGGGTCCAGGAGTCCAGACCGATTTTCACTAAAAATGCTTCTTCTACAAGTTCCGGTCTGTATACTCTCGTACTTGTGTGTTCAGATGTGTAGACAGATCTAGTTTCTGATTCTTCTTTCCAATGCTCCTTAAAATACTACTAGTACAAAACGGTTAACCCTATCACAACCAAAATTGCTCATAAGAACCGCTGACCCACGCTTCATATTGGGTGTACTCAAAGTTGGGGTCGAAGGTCACGTAACCGGAATTAGCTGCAATTTTGTAAAATCCCCTTAAAAGCCTACTTGTCCTACAGAAAACAAGCTATTAGAGATACCAATGCTGTTTCACAAGAATCTTAGACCGACCCTTTCATATAGTGATTTAACACGATAAACAATGAGTTCAGTAACATTCAAAATGGCGGCCATATCTAAGTAATCTGCAAAATGCTATATATCAAAAACGATAAGACTTTGATAGGTGATGTCTGTGCAAAGTGTGCGGATAATGTTTAGAAACATCATATGACAGAATATTGGCCCCAAAGGTCACGTGTAAGATATGCAAATGACCTAATTAATATGCAAAAGCACTATAACTCATCCACCAAATTAGGTATAAAGGTCAAATTTGTCCACAAGACCACTGATAAAGCTCTCTTATCCCTGCTCATAATATGGGGTCAAAGGTCAAATGGGGTCATCCTATAGGTCAATCTGAGAAGCTTTATTGACTAACTCTAATTATGCCTCATGATGGCATCGATGATTATGAAAAAGAGTCGCACAGTGACCCCGCTCTGTGACCCTCGTTAGGGTCAAAGGTCAATAATGCCAATATCAATTGCTCATATTGAAAAATACCATATACCCAACTTGTAGTGATTAATAAACGATGAAATCAGTCTACATTGACCCTGTTATTGCACCAAGGTTCAAGGGTCACAGATCACATTACAAAATGCGCAAAAATTCCAAGACTAAGATCCGTGCTCTTTGAGCACAAAAATGTCCTCTAGTTTTCTTTTAATTGTATCGCATATGGACCGCATCACATTTATCACCCGTCATCACGGCTGCACACTGACCATACGGACGTTGATCCTATTGCTTGTTTTGTAGTCAAGACATGCATCATTGTGTGTGTGAAGACCACTTAAACACTTTTTCAATCGTCTTTTCTCTACTTTTACAATGTCCTCTATTGAAGTGAAAAGTATATAGCGTATTCAATTAGCAGCCACGTTGGTTGACAAGATAGACACATTCCAGTTCTACAATACATTTCCCCTGTCATGACCCTTGGCAATCACTAACTGGATCGTTGGCGCTTAATGTATTGAATGTATGCCCCATCTTGTCCCCCAACATGTCTGTGGCCTACGTCATAGTTGAATCGTCTATAGGGACAAAAATTTCGCTTTGGGGCCTTGCCCTTTTCTCGCGGCAAGTATCCAAAGGTCGCCAGTTGGCTACCAAACCATGGATATTGGCAACATTGGTGATCATTAATCCGGCTTTGGGCGTGCGTATGTTTATGCACTGCTTCCTTTTCACTGGGGCAACGGCTCGCGTAATGCTGAGAGAAAGATGTAAATAGACTAGTGTGTGACATCATCTAATATATAGTTTTTGTCACTGCTCGCGTGAAAGCTTGTTGTAAGGTCACGAACTTTACAAGTAAAGTCTCGAATTGATGTTAAATTCACGAATTATTCGTGAATTTTAATATTTTTTACAAATTTTTTTTTTAACGTAAAATATAAATATACTAAATTAATACTGAATTCACGAATTTAATATTAAATTTCGAATTTTATATGAAGGCTTTGGATACCGATTAATATTCAATATTCCATATTTAATATATAATATGTTTAATATTCATGTCAAGAAATTAAAATTAAATTCGCGAATTTAAATTAAACGACTCAATACGTGAATTTTATATCAATTTCCTGAATTTAACATTAAATTTCCACGATTAATTTTAAATGTTTTATTTTTGAATTATATATACATTCGTAAATTTTACTATTACATTCATGAATTCAATAGTCATTCTGAATTTATATACATTCATGAATTCAATATTCAAATTCGTGGAATTTAAATATTCCCTAATGATTCATATTCAATTCGCGTGAAATTTAATATTACATCAATTAAATTCAATATTCAATCTTCGTGAATTTAATATTACATTCATGAATTCATATTCAATTCGTGAATTTATATTTAATTCGTGAATTAAAATTCGGTGAATTAAGGGGCTTCTACCCCATTTTTGAGGTTTATTTTGAAAAGCAGAGTAGAAGTAGTTGAAATTTGGAAGTATATCTTGTTATATATTATTACAAAGCCAATATTAACTGAGTTTCAGAAATTAGTTTTTTGTAAATTTCGGGACTTCATATGCAATGAGGCGGGGTCAAGGTCAATGTGTTGAATTTGGTAAAGCAAAACTGCACAGTCCCCCCCCCCCCAAAAAAAATTAGTACTACTAGGGTCTTTTTTTATCAGTTGTCTGCTATCCAGATAAGTTACATGGGTCATGCTGTGCAACCCAATGCGGAGACATTTTCAATTTTTATCCGCGTGTTGCCATGGAACCGATTCTTGAAAAATTCAATTTTTCCTGTCTGGATTTGACTTGAAGGCTATAAATCAAAAAGTAAGACAGATCTCAAAATCCATCCCATTAATTTAGAGCATAGAAACCTACCTGGGTGGGCCAATTTTGGTGGTCATACACATTCGAGTGCCAACATTTTTTTTGGGGCAAATTTCCAGTTAACCGACAATTGCAAAAAGATATAGGGCATTAAGTTCTAGAAACACTTATTTTTAATTTTATTTATAAAATGTTTTGCAGTTTTGATTTGAAAATGTCAATTTTATTTCTACATTAATTATGCAATTATAAATACAAAATATCAGGAATAATCAACATATTAGCCAACAACTTAATTTATTTTGCATTTTCTAAATATCACTGCTTGAAAAACAATAGATAAAAAGTAAATACAGCTGCTTAAAACAATACGAACATACGAAAATGTATTTACTTGCGTGGTACAAGGAACTTTGATCAAACTGTACATCGAATGTCCGATTTTCACCAAATAAAAGTAAATAGATCTGAAAGTAGGGAGAATTCAGAAATTAAGAAAACCAGAAATTCATGCTCCACAAAATTGATGGTAGATGCCCCCTTAAAATTATATTCGTGAATTCAATATTCAATTCGTGAATTTAATATTCATTTCGGAATTTAATATTAAAATCGTGAATTCAAGATTCAATTCGTTAATCTAACATTCAATTTGTGAATTTACTGTCAATTCGTGAATTTAATATTCAATTCGTGAATTAAGATTCAATTCGTGAATTTTAATATCGTTAATGAATTCATATTCAATTTCGTGATTTAATATTACATTCACGAATGCCTATTCAATTCGTGAATTTAATGTTCAATTCGTGAATTTAATATTCAATCGTGAATTTAATATTCAATTTGTGAATTATCTTTAATTTGTGAATAATAATTCGTGAATTTAATATTAAATTCGTTAATTTAATATTAAATTCACCGTGAATTTCAATATGCACTTCATGAATTTAATATTCAATTCGTGAATTTAATATTTCGTTGGATTTAATATTCAAATCCGTGAACTTAATATTCAATCGTGAATTGTTTTATTTGTGAATTCAATTTGGTGAATTTAACATTAAATTCGTGAATTCATATTAAGTAATGTGGAATTAAATATTGTCATTCGTGAATTTAACATTAATTCTTGAATTTAATATTAGTTCGTGAATTTAATATATAAATTCGTCCACAAAAAAAATTGAATATAAATTGTTGAATTTAACATCAAAAATTTGTGATTTTACAGAAAAAAACCATTTTATTAAAAAAAAAAAAGGTTTTTATTTTGAAAATTTTAATTATTTAGTCACGACTCACTGAATTTCAAAACTTACTTTGTATTTAAATTCGTGAAATCTAAATTAAAAATTCCTGAATTAAATATCAAAATTCCAAAAACCCCAATTTTAAATAAAATTTCATGGATTTAATATTAATTTCGTGATGGAATATTTTTTAAATTCCGGACCTTAAACATTGATTTTTACGAATTTGATATCGATTAACACGAAGTTAACATTAAAAATTAAACTTTGTATTTTTAATAAATAAATATTTATTTCATGTATCAACCACCTTTCTATGCCCATCTCGTTTATTCTTCCTCATCGCATCCGCTAAGGAAAAATATGCATTCGTTACAAAGTCTCTAGTATGGTAACATCTGATTGGGGCTACCCTGGTTAATTTAGCTGAAATACAAGAGCTTTAAAAAACAATTCTTTGAAAAATAATATTTATAACTATGATTTATGTACTACTTAGAACATAATATATTACGTGGCATGATTGTTAACTATCGCCTCGAAAAAAAAGAGAAAATGCCGTCATAAATATGGCTTCCTCACTTCTTGTTGTCCACCAACGGGAGTGATGAAAAAAATAAAAAAAATAACCAAAGTCTGATCTCCTTATGCAGGCATATATACATGTAAATAAATAATAAGTGCTAAAATTAGTACCTTTAGTGCTAATAGCAATAATTTCATTTAGACGCTCTCTTATACAGCATATAATGAATGAGGGCAATTAGGGACTCTGTTAAGCAAACAACTAATTCATTTCCGAATTGTATGGTGGTTCCGGGTATCCGGGGCATCTCTTACTTTTTCTTCCATTTCCCCTTTGACCGTCGTTCATACAGATGATTGTCCTTTTTAAGACAATGTGTTATGAAAACAGTTCTCTCAAAAAAAGCGATTTTTAATGAAAAAGAAAGTCGAAATACTCCCTTTTCGAAGAAACTCGAAACCTTAACAAAGACTAATGCGCGAAAATACGAATATGAAAAGATATGTACAAGCTATATTCCAGCGTAGCCTTTTTGTTTGTTTTTCTTCTTAGTGTATTATTACCTTTTACATGTTGTATCAATTTTATCAAAATAAATTGTACAGAATAGGGATATCCCTATTTGTTTATCATTGTAGTAATGACTCAATTTCTCTTTCATACTTGTCTCAACAATCTTGCGAAATTTTAGAAAATACTGTCGAACCGTCCCTTTTATGCAGATATCACGGCGCGCGTTGACGACTTCTGAACATTCTGGCAGCAGCTTTTAGCTTATGATACAATGTGTCCTGATTGGCTCATATAGGGACACTACAGGAGGGCCCTATCAAATAGTTGCTTTTCTATCTCCATGATCTCTGCATGCCCTGAGAATTTAATTAGTCAAAAAAGTGTCTTATAACTAATTAAATATTAGTCATGCGCATTATTTTCTTAATCATCCACAAAATGTGTCTAAAAAGTGTTTTAATTAATTAAAAGAATGCTTTTAAGATTTTCGGATTAAATTCATAATTACAAATGATTTCTACAACTTGAAAATTGTGACTTTTTTATTACGAAAATTCGTCAAGTGACTAAATTAGCAAATGACAATGTGTACTTATTCATCATTTTTGTGGCTTGACAAACTAATTCGTCATTTGGTGAGTCTAAACTTTAATTATCAAATTAATTAGGGTCATTGGACAAATTAAAATTCGTCAGTCACTATTTGTCATTTGAAGTGTAAATTTAGAGGTAATGAAAATATGTTGTAGCTCATGAAAACTACTTAAAATATGGGAAGGTTCGCTCTAAATGACAAAAGAGTGAATTCCCTTGTGTAGAGTGACTTACCGGGCCCCTCCGAAAATGATTGAAATTTAAACCCTTGAAGAGTATGTTTTTGTTCAAATTTTTTTCGTTGATAATGTAAAAATAATAAAAAATTTCATTTTTGTAAATAACAGAGAAATTTGATCAAATAATGTTTTTTTGAAAGGTGTAAATTTCACTCTTTTCAGAGTGGGCCCTGTGTCACTTCTAAAAGAGTGAATTCACTCTTTTGCATTTAAGAATATACCTTTCCGCATAAGTAAACATTTTTCCCAGCATTGAAGTACATCATTCTAAAGATAAAACAACCTATTTGCATGACTAATTTTTAATGAGTCAAATAGACCACCTTTTTTTACTAATTAATATTCTCAGTGTGTATGAACAATACCACCATTCTACAGTATCTCTGATTTGCTCATTACATTACCTTCCAGTACCCAATCAATATATGCTGAGATGCCGATAGATTATGACATAGTGCATGGAGGGGGTAATCTAATACACCTTCCAGTGGAACGACTTTGGGTATAGACATCATAAGACACTGCGCTGTAAAAATACCGTGGAATTTACAGTACTATATGTTGAAAAGGTAAAATGTATTTAGTGGTTTACTACTTTTATATTTTCCACCCTATTATTTTAAGTTGAAAAAACTGCGCTCTTATCAAAGTTTAAAGACCGTCATACATTAATACACTATGATTAATTGTAAATAAGTACTATTTACACTAAAAAAAAAATATTGCAAATTGAGAGTATTATACGGGCATCCATTCTATGCAGTAAAATAACAACAAACTGGACAGAACTACCGTGGCCTATTAATAGGCACTAGTTTTTCGTTAGAGAACTTGCGTGTGAATTTGCCTAACAGTAACATCTTTACGGAAATTGGAATAGAAGGCAATCGGGGCAAGCCTTTAGTCTTGTCTGAAACTTGAGACGCGATATCGGAACTTCAACAAATTAAATGTTTCCAACCAGTCAAACTTCACTTCAACATGTTTAAATGTACCTATTGAGTTTCGGTTACTAGTACTTTAATAGCAGAAAGAGAGGTAGCAGCCCCTTCTGTCCGCTCATATTATGACTCTGCTCGTCATCTGTTTAAACGGTTGGGGGAATTCGAGTACTTTATCTAACCAAGGGCAATCGGTACGTTTTGGCGAGGCCCAGAGGTCGTTCCTGCTCATGAGTGAGTCACGAACCGCTCAGTAGGAAATAGGATAGAGGTCTAACGGGTACTTGTTACACTGTGTTCCACTCTTCAAGTATCCGAGCCATCTTCGTTTGACAAAGGTGTCTAAAAACTTCAGCCCATTGAGAATAACTAGCAACTGAAATCTAATATTCCTAAATTGATTTTCCCCGATATATACCGTATTGTCTATGGAATTCAACTGACATGCGAACTTTATGAAGTCATTGTGACGTAATGCTAGGTTGTTGGTACTCAATTTGTATCCAGAAAGAGATGATTCATATCTATCCCGGGAGCTATCCACTGGTATAAAAATTGCTCGTATTTAGGTTATGTTGGTACTTCTCTCCCGAAGGGTGATTGCCCATCCATCACTTTGCTGGGATCACCCTGTACTAACTATACCCGTTGGCGGGTTGTTTTGTTTTTGCATGAAAGGAGCAAAAAATGTCAATTGACAATTACTTTCAGTAATTTCCCATCATAAAAGTGGTTTTGGCAATTGAAACTTCAAGGGGTGGGTTACCACCCCATTCCGTGACAAGGTTAAAGTTCACTTAAATGACAAAGCTTGATACAGCGTTAACTGTACAAATGGGCTAATTAAATCTGCAGATCCTCGTATTTCACAACACATATTAGATTGTGATTTTTTGACAAAAATTAAAAACAAGATGATATGATTTTGCATAAAAGAAATCAGGTCGGAAGCTCTCATTTGGAACCGTTAACTACAGTTTTGTAAACTATAAAAGTTGGTAATCTACTCATCAAAGGGGAAAAGGCTAATTTTTCTTCAAATTTATAGAATCGAAAATGCACACTTTTTATAAATGATCATTTCAACGTTAACAACATTTTATTTTGATGTCACACAATTCAGTATCGATGGATTATATAACAACAGAGCAGAAGAAGTGTTCAAAACTGACGCGGTAAAATTAAAATTACATAGGCAAAACGACAAAACTTAGGCCACTATATTGAACCAAAAAATGAATAGTTGCAAAATGACCTTGATTTCTTTAAACAATCTATAAACAAGTAAACCAATAGCTGCGTTTGTTAAAGAAATACAATACCATACAACACAGGATTCAGACGATGTGCTGACCGTGGAGACATGTGTTTGTTGGGGTATTTAGTTATCAGACCGTTAGTCTGTATATTGGAATTTGGTTACTTTTGAAAATCCAAACTGTGCGACAGAAGAAAGTTAGGTGCAGTATTGGGGTAGGGACTATGTTTTGAATTGTGAGAAAAATTTGGACTTCGTCAACGGTTTGGATAGCAGGGAACGTGTTTGGAGCCATAAATTTGATATGTTATGTATTGAAGTATTCTCCAGGGCCGATAAGGCTTGTGTGGTGTTTTGGTGGAGGAAAAAGGTGGATTTTGGGATGAATTCTGAGGCAAGTTATTCAAGAAATGACATAAGTACAGCTACAGACTTGCCATGTTCCTAAATGGGGAGGTATCATATTGAGGAAATGTATATAATGAGTATGCTCGGAGAGAGGTGAGTGAATAAAATGTAAAAAATATTGGCAATATGAAGGGGCATATGCCGAGGATTTTAACAGAGAACATTTTTAGATCTTTACTAAAAGAAGGTATAAGTTGGGTGTTTGTATCGACCCGAATGTACCTTTTTTGCGAAAATGCTTTGACTGCATTGTGGACTGAAGACTGTAATAGAATCACAGTATCAAATCCAATATCCCACACATACAAGGTTGTGTCAATTATCTTAAATAATGCCTGGTAAATGTGTATTAACATCGCGATTCTGTATATGCAGTCATACCTCATCTATGGTATTATGGGTATGGTGAAATTCATTAAATGATTTAATTCATATTGTGGCCGCTTTAATTCGGCTAATGGTATGTGTAATCAATCAACATCCCATATACTTGTGCCAAATCATGAATTTTACGTCTGTAGTAGCAAATCGTAAGATGGGACGTCAAAACCTCATCTAAGTCCTTGGGTTGTGGGATAGGTATGTGTTGAAGGATATGTGCCAGATAGTGCATCATGATCCTTTAATTGGCCTTGGCCACTTAAAAGCACTCCAGGGGCTTCTCTGCGTATAGGCCTCCTGTTATGGTCCTATTGACAACGTTTCCTTTTTTGCTAATTAATAGATTAAAAATGAATTAGTTTTAATTTTGGTGTGGACAGATTTAGTGATAATCAAAGAAATGTGTTGTAATATGAGAAAAAATCAGCCCAACGTGATATCTTAACATGACATGCTGTCAATCTCGTCTTTTTGAGGTATTTGGAAAGGAAGAACAAGTTCATGCAGATTGGGAACTGAAGACCGGCTGTAAGAATTATAAAATAGAAACGAATAGATTTAGGAAGTGAGGGACTATGGGAGTGAGGGGGTGAGGGTGGGGCACTCACTTTTTCAGGGTTAGGGGAAGTGTGTGGCCCCGACTTTGTTGCAGACGTTAGTCTGTATATATTAAAATTGGTCTACTTGTGACCGTGGCCCCAAATAATGTGTGTCGGCAGAAAAGAAAGGGGGCCGTATGGTTGGGGTAGGGTGGTTAGATACGGCCTTGTCGGTTGTGAGTGGAATTGAACTTCTGCTTAACGGTTTGGATAGAGGGAGCGGTGTTTGGAGATATAAAATTGGATATGTCATGTGTTGAAGTCTTCTCAATGGCCGAAAGGCTTGTTTTAGACATTAGTCTGCTTATGTGGAATGGCTACTTTTGAGGTCCAAAAATGTGTCGGAGAAGGGACAGTAAGTGTGAAACGTATGGGTCAGGTACTTGCATTACCCACTCACAATTTTGCATTGTGAGTGGAGGTTGAATTCTGTTAACGGTTTTGGATAGAGGTAGCGGTGTTTGGGCTATAATTTGATATGGATGTGTTGAAAGTCTTCTCGGGGGCCGAAAGGCTTGTTTTTTTTTTTGTTTTTTTTTTGTAAAGGAAAAGGTGGAATTTTGGACGAATTGTGAGGCAAGTTGTTTTGTTTTCGTGTCCGAAACTCGCCATGTGGAATATTCCATGTTCGTAAATAGGGGGCAACGTAGTAACATGGTGATGTGTACTCTTTTGAGGAACTAAGAGGCCTGTTAAGATTTTTCATGATGGTGAAAATTTCCTTAGAGATTTGTATGTTTTATTCTTTTATAGGATATAGCGAAAAGAAAAAGTTCATGATAGTGTATGAGAGTAATTTGGCTTGCTTTTAATCTCGGTAAATATCGTCTCTGGCTGTTAGTGGTCGTTGTCATTTGTGACCTCGATCTGTCTTCCAATTCCACTTGTGACAACATGAGCAGATTCACCCACTTGCAAAAATTTCAAGATCATAGTGGCGCAGCGGTTTTTTCAAGGTATCGTGCACATTGATTTGTACCTGGGGGGTCCAGGTTCGAAATCGGTTTTAAAAGAAGTTTGATTTTCATTGATTGTTTGATGATGTTGTTAGTTTTGCTCTTGTTTGAGCTGTTTGTATCAGGGAAGGAAAGATGTGCCTTTATTTTGGTTTTTTCTCCTTTTTTCTCTTTTACCATTTTTCTTCTTTTTTTAAAAACCTACACAGCTTCTAAAGTGAATACGAAGTTGGGAATAAGTTAGGCCCAAATAAAAAACAAGTAAGAATAAAACAAAGTACAATGGAAAACCAAAAAAAATAAATTAAAATATAAGTAAAATGACAAAATAAAAATTCAAACGAGAATTAACAATTGAAAACAATGAGTGAAAAAAGAAAACTTCTACAAGAACATATAAAAAGAAGACAAATAACAAAAAAGCACCTAAAAGAAAAACAATATTAAATTAAAATTAATTAAAAAACATAAAATAATATAAGCAAATTAAATAAAAAACAAAAATTAATAACAAAAGTTAAGGAAAAAAATGTTAAAAAATAATAAAAAACACAACTAAATGAAAAATACATCAATGAACAATGTACTAAAATACAAAACTGAATAATAAAATAACAAATCTTAAAATAATAAAAAATAAAGATAAAATTAATATAAACTTATTCTTTATTTCCTTATCATCGATAGTTATAATGAGTACAATGACAAGGGAGTGAGAAAAAAATAAATTACAGTTAATAGCGGAAGGGGACCAAAAGCCAAAGTGGCCAAGACGAGGGAAACAACCGTTTCATGCAAAGTAATAATATTACAAAAAATAAAAACTACAAAAATGTTGAACTCAAATGTTAGGGGCTATCATGCTTATTATGACAAGCTTAATGAATAAAAGCAAAACACTGCAACAAAATTAACTTATGTACAAAGTCTAACGTAAACTAATCTGGCTTCTAGGTTATGACGTTTCTATAATTAAAGTAATTAAAAAGACTTGGAAGTTGGTGTGTGAAACAAATGGACATTAACACCCGAATATTAAAATGAAAAAAAAAAAAAGACACATACTTTAAAAAAAGGAAAAATACGAAGAAAAGGTTTTTAAACATTATAAAATAATAAAAAAATAGACACAAATGTGACAAATAGTGACTCAAAATAAAAATAAGATTTAACACATATAATAAATATAGAAAAAAGTGGAAAAGGGGGATCAAGAAAACAAAAACACAATTTTTAACAAACTAATTAAAAATGGTGTGTTTTTTTTTAATATTTTTTATTTTCAATTTGGTTGAAATGAGAACTGAATGGTGGGGAAGGGTTTGTGTTGGTGGAAGGGGATGATTGGCAAGTTTACAATCTGCATAATGCGGACCCTGCGTGGCGTTGTTCGGGAAAGAGAACCCTGGGGGTAGTTGGAAAGGAAACTCTGGATAGTTGAGAAGGACTCTGGTATAAGTTTCATGGTATACAAATGAGTATTGCCATTTAAAGTCCGTCAAGCGCTTATGCCCAATATCATATAAGAGCATTACAGACTCAATGTAATACCAAAAAAAGACCATGGTATAGTGGGATGGTTATTTTGGGAATGGCCATATAGGTTAACGTCTGATAAGGTTCCGCACGAAACCCAACAACCCTAACCTTGGTTTAAAAACCCCCCCGCCGCAAACCGCGAAAGCCGAGAACCGCGAATTCTGTTATAGTGCATTGCATACACAAGAATCCTCGATAGAATTTATTCGGCAAAAGAAAGTGATATATTGATTTTGATCGACAAATCCTGTTTTTGATTCCACTTATGTTTCTCTGGGGAACAACACTCACTTAAAACAATTGCCTTTCATGGAAGAATTTAAAAGGGCCATTTTGTGATCACCAGACTTCACATTTTTTTTTTTTTTGTCGTTTAGTCCAAAAAAAAATAGTTTGTCTCAAAGCTATGAGTGGCTTGAAAGTAATGCGTAAATGCGTATTTTTTTTTTTTTTTTTTAATTTTCAACTCTTTGTGCTTGGCAATACAATCAATGTGCATCATGCACCACTGATCGCCAACTTTCATCATCACACACACCCGTGCCTTTTAAAAAATCCACCATGGTAGCGAACTTCTGCGTCATGGCAGTATCAACTCAGCGATTTCCTCTCATATCCACCTTGATTTCCCCCAAACAATATTTCAATTGCATAATCTTAAGAGTTTTGTTCTTAGCAGTTTTTGTGGAAGATCCATTTGTTTATAGTGCAGATTCAACCTTAACTTTGAGAATAACTGTATCCTCGTTTACTTTCCGAAAGCAGATTGTAATATACGCGAAATTGCAATTGACCCTATGACCCCACACCAGAAAGAAAGTGCCCCCATTGAATACACTTAAATATACCTGTGTTGAATGCGCGATTTGGAACTGAAGCGGCAAGATTTTGCAAGGAATCTTATCAATGGTTTGCCCATCGATAAAACTTTAATATTATTTATGCATGGGGGTCATCAATTTGGTTTTGCAATATGCGACGCTAAACATCACTTTTGTGCCAGTTTCCACCCGTTTCGAGCCTGCACACTTTAACCGGAAAAAAGTATATTGCCATTTATTGGTGGTGGAGTGTTTTTCACTTCGCCCTGGTAGCCCAGTAAGTAATCGTCTATGCACTCACGTTAACTAAAAATTCAGTTCCCCCCGAAGTCGCAGATTGCGGGAATCGTCATTTTCACAATTCGATGGTTTTTCAACAAAATTCGGAGTTCATGACTTTTTTTTGAAAAAAAAAAATTAAAAAAGTTTCCGTCATAACTTTTTTCAATTTTCGGGCGAAATTTAACAAACGCGCGCGTCAGCCTTGAGACAAACCATTTTTTTTTTTTGGCCTTATCCTCGTAAAAGCTTATTTTCCAAATTTTCGTTTTTATGTTTTAATGCGCAATAAGTTTGCATCCCGCTGCCCCGCAAAGGCCACTGTGTTTGTATATAATTTCCTGTCCGTTTTATTATTTCGCACAGGCAAATACAATTAAAGCAGATCGAATTAGCACATAATAATTAGGAACATATACTTTACTGAGGCCAACGGTCCAGATAATAGTAAAAATCTAAGCCTTTTTTAGTAAGCCGGTGGTATGAAGGTTGGGTTCACACATGTCCCCTTAAACCTATTTTGGTGGAAAAATACAGGCCCGTACGCAGGCCGCCCCCCCAAAAAAAAAAATCCACAAAAGGGGAAAAAAGGTCCACTTGTTGCCGCTGAATTTTTTTGATAAAAGGTCCAAAATTTTAGAGAAAATATGAACGAAAAATTCCACTTTTTGGTGATGACAATATTCAAACGTCCAAAAAAAACCAAAAGGACCATTTTGGGGGGTTAGGGTCCATTTCCAAAAAGGTCCACTTTTTCAAAATCCGCACCCCCCTTAAAAAAATCCTCCTGCGTACGGGCCCTTGGAAAAATACATTGATAACATATAAAAAACCTAACAATAAACCTCTTCCCTCACACTGGAAAAATCTGATCATGAATTTTGGGTTAAATCGTTTGCAAACCGTTTGAAATGTGCACTTAGTTGCCCCCAGGACGGTTTTGTGGTTATAAATTGGTGTCCACATTTGGAGACGTTTTTGTTTATAACATCGAAAGGGTCCACTTTCCCATGGGCCTAAACTGTTCACTGGGTGATAAAAAATATAATTTTCTTCTGATCCAAAACTCAATTTGATTAATAAAGTCCATGGGGAAATACATAGTCACTCACTTTAAACGAAATAATCGACTATCTAATCATGAGTGAAAACTGTCATTTTGTGAAACTGAATGTCATCATTTATCTCATTTTCGCATCATGTTCATCGAACACATTGGTTTGTTTAGATTTATCTATGACTGTCGTACCGTCTGGTTTATTTTGGGATGGCATTACCTGTGATATTGATGTCGATTACTATACGAAGGGGAATTGTGGGAAAGGGTTGACAACAATGCTATGTTGCGCAAAAAGGGCATGTTGCTATTTTTAGATAGACCAACCCAATTGTAATTCACCGGTTGTAGAAGTCATTATTGTCCGCGAACTCATATTGCGGGGCACCATGGTGACCAATAGGTCAATCGATTCAGTTTGACTCTTCACGCAACAGTGGTTTCCCGCTTTAATTCCGTTATCGTCTATGGAGCCCCGGCCTGTGGCTCCCCGCCGGACTATATCTGCTTTCACACCAGTTTTAATTTCTTTCCGTTTCGCTTATGTTTTCTTTTCCCTCTCCTCTCTTAAAGCATTAAAAATTGATACAAA
This sequence comes from Ophioderma brevispina, assembly GCA_023653785.1. Lineage (NCBI taxonomy): Eukaryota > Metazoa > Echinodermata > Ophiuroidea > Amphilepidida > Ophiodermatidae > Ophioderma > Ophioderma brevispina. The sequence continues at coordinate 83,003 of JAMKCH010021528.1, forward strand.
ATGTTAAAAAATCTGCTCTTTTCCCGTTTTCCTCAAGTCCGAACGCGAAACTATTTTTTCTTTCTGGGTATGTTTGCGTTCGTTGTCCCCTGTCTGTTTACTTGGCCATAGAACAATATTCGAACATGATCAAATGGATGCATTCTACAATTTTCGTTCACTTCACCTAAAAAACAACTTAGATCACGGTCACATTGTGAGAAAATCCCAGGATAATTAACATTTACTTTACTTTAGCTGGTGGCATGACGTCACTGCATCACCATTCACTTGCGCGCCTGCAGTAGATTTTGACAAGCACTGGTCAGCAACTCAAATACCATTGCTTTTGTTGTTGTCCACCCTAAAATCCAACAGGTGCCAACTGGATTAACATCGCAACAGCTGCGGTATGTTAGGGAGGGGACCTGCAATGGAATTTAGTTTATCGTTACAAAACAAGAATCAGTTTTCAAGGTGGGCGTTTGTACATATAGGTTTTAATTTTCTACGGGTTAGGTTCTTTGCTACGCCCACTCTTATGAAAGTCAAAACGTCACTATTCACAAAGGCGTTAACCAATCTTGCGCAAACCCGACGATGATGGCACGTTTGTTTACTTCCCTTCCCCATACGATATATCTTATTACAACATCGTAAGCTATCATAATAATGTTGCGGATAACGAAAGTGACTATCCTGTACATGTGACCCTGATATTCCCGTTTCAATCGTAAGTCAATACATGCATGATGTTTCTGTTCTTTGGGTGGCAGTTGTCAAAGGAGGGCGTGAAGGATTACTTAAATGACGTCTGTTTTTGCTTGACGTTTGAAGTCCCACTTTTTGACAAGGATAGTGGAGTCTGTCTGAGCCATTTTCATTTATAGGACTTTTGGCTATACTGACTTTAAAGGTCACGTGAAAAGCTTTTCGGCTGTTTGCGACAATTCATGTCATTGATATTGAACATGAACTAAACCTCCTCGCAAGAGATGTTTTAATTTTCTAAAATGGCCAAGAGACGGATCGATATTTATGCCCAAAGCGAATTGGGGGATTTAGAAGGCAACACGTAGTGCTTATTTCGTTCAGAAAACAGGGGAACTCGAAATGCTTACGTGTGTGCTTGTGTATTTGTTTGCGTGTGTGTTTGTCTTTCCTTTTATTCCTCCTCCTCCTCCTCCTCTTTCTCCTTCTCCTCTTCTTTTAACGGGAACACAAACTTTTTTTTCAAAAAAGTAAGAAAACAGGGATTGACAAAATATGAGCAAACGCGAGGCGAGAGCGAAATTTTTTTGTCTTTATCTCAAAAAATTGATTTTTTTTTCATTCCTCCAGGCGATAATGATCGATACCTATTATTCTGCCAGCTACAGGCAGAAACATGGTTTTAACTACATTATGACACCAAAGTGGTTCACCGTTACTGAATACGAGTTGATTAGACAGTATAGTTCAGAAGATAACATGGTTAAAGACAACATATTACCTTATCGGTCACATAACCTTATCGGTAGGCCCGTGTGCCCAAATACAGCCTGTCTCAAAAAAAATGGTACAATCAGAAAAAAAATTGGTTAAATATGAAATTTCAAAATACTGAGTCATTCTTACTTGGCATAATATTAAAGAACAAAGACCAGGCTTTCCAATGGTGTTTGTTTCATCTTATTTGCTTTTCTCAATCCAGAGATATAATCAATTTAATGCGATACACCAAAATCGATTTTGTGCCACTTTTATGCATGGGCAGAGTTGCTTCGCCCAGTTATGCCATGCTGTCTTAAACCTCAAAACAAAAGATTGCAAAAAAAAAAAAAAAAAAAAGCACATGTTGAAAAAAATCATGTCCAGTTTTTTAAAACTCGGCATGATTTATTCTGGACATGATTTATGAAACTCGGCACATAGAGTTCAAACTGGATAGGCAGCGCTGTAAACTCGACATACAGCCTGTCTCAAAAAAAAATGGTACAATCAGAAAAAAAATTGGTTAAATATGAAATTTCAAAATAAGTCATTCTTACTTGGCATAATATTAAAGAACAAAGACCAGGCTTTCCAATGGTGTTTGTTTCATCTTATTTGCTTTTCTCAATCCAGAGATAAAATCAATTTAATGCGATACACCAAAATCGATTTTGTGCCACTTTTATGCATGGGCAGAGTTGCTTCGCCCAGTTATGCCATGCTGTCTTAAACCTCAAAACAAAAGATTGCAACTTGAAAAGAAAAAACAAAACACAGATTAAAGTAAACAAAAGAAGTCTAGTTTTATCGACACAAGTTTTAATAGTCAACATAATCAGTTCAATGATAAATATCTTCTTTTCATAACTAATAAACAATACAAATATTTATTGCACGTCAATGAAATGGAACTTTGAATTTATTTCAAAATTGCTATCTGTTAAAATCAAAGGAATGTAATTGCAACCAAAATAAACACTCCAAATCCAAAGAAATGGTTTAAGAATATTGCACTATCTTTGTGAATTTACTAATTATTGAAGTCAATAAAAATTTGAATTTGGAAGCAAAGTATCAAAATGTTGGTAGGAATTTGCGTTTCATGATACTTCAAGACCATAAAAACTCTCTCCTCCAGGTTGTTGTACGCCGGCTGTACGCTCATGGTTTTCTTCTAACAAAGAACAGTAT
>JAMKCH010021529.1:0-20816 GCA_023653785.1 Ophioderma brevispina
GTAAACAGGGAGGCGGCCAAGAATTCCCAATTTCAGAAGTCGCCATGTTTAACACGTAAAAGTGAATCTTGACGAAAAATTCTGATTTTTTTAGATGTTGTCAAGGAATATTTTCTTATTCCAAAACCTTGGAGTTGAAGAATCAACTCCATGGAAGGGGTATTTCTGATTTTTTTTTTTGTATGAATTAACGAACGAGGACGATGAGGTCGTATGTGGGTCGATCATTGGAACACCCATGACAGACCCACATTCAAAAGGCACCCAAATGTTTGTGGTTTGCACTCCGTATTGCTGTAATTTCTTTTGACATTTGTGAGTGGCTATAATAAATTAGGCTGGCCGCCACCGCTGACAGTAAATAGCCAAAAATATAGCTTGTGGGGCGTTATTAAGGACCTATATAATCGTTGACGGAACTGTTTTTTTTAAAAGTATTAACAAGATTAATTAGCACTATTAGAGACTCTCTATATAGGACCTTATATGCCCGGAGGTGTTTTGCCCTATACCTTTTCTAAGTAAATAGCCGAAAATCTACACCTGACACCATGCGATACAGATTTTGCAACGTAGACTGAAAAAACGTAAGATCGCCCATACCACTATACCTGCTAAAAATCCTAATTTTGATCAGTTAGTGAGTCCGTGATGAAAAATACAGGTCCAAACAGTATTGAGAGTATGTCAAGATAAAAGTGAATCAACAGTCGGGTAATTCGGACATTTGGAGGATTGGGGAGTATAATTGGAACCTTAAAGGAGGTAAAAATACAGATCTTGGCATGACTTCGGGTTCGTTAAGTACAACAAGTGAATGTACAAAGCAACTGAAGTAATGCTCAGAGGACAGGGGTACTATTCCACGGGGATAGTTGGTTTTTGTTTATTTCTTCAAACAAACAAGAAATGGTAGGAATAACCAATATCATGTGACACCATTTGAACAATCAAGATGACAGAAAATGCAAGAGGTGTATAATAGGGGCTATCGTAGCGCGGGAAAAGCCAGAGCAACCTTGGCTGGGGGGGGGCTTGAGTATATCGCAATGCAACCCTAAATATACGCCAAATCAGACACATCTTTAATCGGATGCCGTTTCGTTATGGACCGCTCTATTTAGCGTTTGCCGAAGAGTGAAACCATATGAAAAGTTCATCACGGCGAATTCCTTTTACTAGGCGGTGGTGGGGGGTACATCACCGGGGTACATCCCCAAATTCCAAAAAAGGTCCACTTTTTGCTGAATTTTGTGATAAAAGCACCAAATTTTGAATTTTATAAATTTATAAGAATTTGACAAGAACGTCCGCTTTTCGTGATTATACAAGCACATTATTTTTGTGTATATGGTCCTCTAGATATCCTCAAGAAAGGTTATTCAAACTTTCAGTTGCTTGTGAGCTATTGTGTGGATGTTGCGAGCGACTGTAGCACGTGCCCCCATAGACCATGTTGGGCCATTGTGTTGTAATTTCTCTCTGTTTGCAGACAGAAAATACAAATTAAGGTCCATGGCCGATTGCTATAGCCTCGCCCCAGAAGCCCCAGATTTACCGGAAGTGGTCAACATTTTGGTATCAGAAGAGGCTATTTTTTCTCATTACCCTGTGAATCTTAGAGCCAAAAGGTGTTTGGTTTCCAGTGGCGTAACCAGAGGTGGTCAGGGGGAAGCTGCACCCCTGTGGGGAATCTTGCCCCCTCTTGCCCCCCTGTAAAAATATGATGTACAGAGGCCAGTGTACTATACTACCAAATTTTAATACACGCTTGCCCCCCTGGAAATATCTGTGCCCCCTGTTCCCCCTGAAAAAAAAGCTGGTTACGCCACTGGTTGGTTTGGAAGGTATGAGCGAAAATGTGCCCCAATTTGGTCGACCAATATTAAGTTTACACAATATCTATGGGAGCTGCTTACAAAATCCGGTTTTAGCTCTCGCATCAAAAAAGGATTGAAATATCGGCGCAAAACTTTAAGATGGGTTTGGAATGAAGGCCAATCTTTCAAGATGAATGAAAGCTTCATATCCTTAAATCGGGCCTCCCCTTTAACTGGATACAAAAATGTGAAGTCTTCTAGAGTAGATGGAATTTACACATAAGATTAGGCACAACAATACTAGAGCCAACTGTTCAGATGATATCAAGAATCTCAATTCTGTTATGTAAAATGTGGAGCCGACAAGGCCTGAGCTGTGGATCATGAAACCCTTTAAAGCTTGGACCTGAAGTCATGCTAAGAGCCATAGCAGGCATTGTCATTAAGGAACCCAAATTTTAAGTTATTCCTTCAATTTTTATATGTGACCATTATTACCTGAGTTTTTGTAAGCCCTTTTATAATAATAATAATAATAAATAATTTGTACTTTGCCGCACTCTAACAATCAACATAAACAGCTCAAGGTGCTATGCGGCAGCCATGAAAGGTGCTGAGCACTTCTTTCTAGAATAGAAGAAGTACCCCATACCAACAGTTGGCAAATCCAGATGAAATCCAACTAATTTTGAGTGGAGAGTCCACATTTTGACCACATTCTGCACAGTTCGTTTGGAATGTTTACATGGAATAAGCTGGGTTTTGCCAATTAGTACACCAAGAATTGGAATAAAAGTATGGACTGGATGAATAATCTTAACAATCACCTGCTCAGTCGTTTGCTGCCCCATGCAGAAAAACTATCCATACTCAACAAACTTTGCGTCGTAATCTTTATTAGTGTGCCAAGAAAAAAAGCCCAAATAGTACAAAAAGTTTTTTGACTACAAAATAATGTAAACAAACAATTTTTGTGTTAAACAATTTTTGTGTTATCATACTTCTAATTGTCATAGGAATAATGTGTCACAAGTCTAGAAATATCAGCAATGGGGAATCTGTAAAAAATGGGGAAGGGTTGTACGGGGTCAAAAGCAGTGCGGCGCCAACGTTTTTTTCTGGGGGCAAACGGGGCGGGCAAGTGAAAATCGCTGGTTGCCCAAAATTTGGTGATTTTTAGGCCCCAAATCGCGAAAAAAATATTTTGCCAAAAATTCCTCGTTTTTCTTTCAGGCCAGGAGGGCAACTGGGGGGGGGTGGCAAGAAAAAAATTTTGGGGGGTATTTTTTTACGCCCTCCTCCCCAGTGGATGCTTCTGACTGATTTAGTGGGACCGTACCTCCATGTACCTCACTCAACTTCACTGAGGGAAGGTTCCCTGGGAAGCCAAATGGTAAGCCGCTCTCTTAGTCATGAAAGTCCACTATTATGTTCTCAATCATCAATTTGATCAACATTTTATACAGTATAAGTATCATCAGGGGTGATATTCCAGTTACACCATCAAGGAATAGTTCATTGGTAGAAACCAGCGCAGTCACGACACTCAACCCCTTCAAAGGGTATTCTTGAAAGTTATACATTTGTTTTTTTAGGGCCCAGAATGAGATCAATTGTTATGACCACCAATCTTGGTCAGAAGAACTACTGCCCTAAAGTCAGGGCAATTTGCAATCTTGATTAGATTTTGAGCAATCATATGCCTAATTAGTACTAATTGGCATAATTATGTCCAAACACTGGAATTTCCAGCTGACCTTAATTGAATGAATTGGTGGTAGGATGGTGAAATTTGGTGGGTGAGGTCAACATTATGTGCTGAAAATGTGTGAAAACTCATTTCAAGGTCTTCTGGGGTCATCCAAGGTCAAATCATGCAAATGGTTGCATGGTCGTGAAAACTTGCGTGGTGTGGTCAGTAGTCATGCCGAAATTTGAAGGCATTTCAAGGTCAAGTGGGGTCATCCAAGTTTTAATATCACATGGTTGTATGGTCATGAACTTGGTAAGTGTAGTCAACATACCAAATTGTTCAAGGGTTTTTCATTCAAGTGCGGGTCAAAGCCTGGTCAACTCAATGCAAATGGTTGTATGGTCCAGATACTGTGTAGGTGTCCCATATGTTCATGGCGTAACCAGCTTTTTTTTCAGGGGGGGCACGGGGGGGCACATAGATTTTCAGGGGGGGCAGCAATACCGGCTGTCCCAAAAAAAATGTTAACACTTCGAACGACGACATTTGATAAAAAAAGTACGCATGGGTTTTAGTTTGGTACTTAAAGCCAATAAAATAGGCTTTAAGATTGTCCATTGTATTTCATTCCAATCCGATACGTAAAACAAAAGATATGCTTCATCATTTATGAGAGGGCAAGATCAACTTGGTCCGATTCTGCCTTAGAACACTGGAATGCATGATGAACATGAATTAATTGGCTTCATAGCACATCTTCTTTCCATCTTAAAAAGAAAACACATAGATATTGCAGTGTTTTTCTATTTAAGAAAGACCTCGTGATTCCTGCCACCGTGTTTTACAAACGTTCATCGTTGTATCTACCACAACTGCTCTTCTAAAAGGATCAACGTTGGCTTGAGTCTGCTTTTCTGGTCCGTGGATCTGTATGGCCTGCCCACTAGTGTCTTTATTTCCAATTCTGTGTGCTTTATTAGACCATGTAGGCTTATTTTCAGAAGTTTTGCTTTCCTTTTTTGTTTTTACGTTCTGTTTTTTGTGTTTATTCTGCCTCTAGAATCATAGATTTTCTTGGAATCCAATAAAGAAGTGGCTGATTGTTTGGTTTGATTTGGTTTGGTTGACATTCTGGGTAAGTTTTGAGCGATTTGATAGGGCTATTAACCCTGCTATTGAAAGTGACTGAGTATATTTGAAAAAATACATAGTATTGCTCATCATAACAATGTGTTATACTTTATGACATATTAAGTTCAAAATGATGTGTCAAATCTTCAATAGCTTCAATATCAATCACTACACAATCAATAACCAATATTGAGTATGTTAGAAAATCATGTTGCATCACAATCTACCAAGGTAACTCAACTGCAATCGGACTCAATCAAATTTGTAGCTCTCTTTTTGATGAAGGCATATCTGTTATTTCTAGCATGTGCCATGGAAAGAAATAACTTCAATAAAAGCTTATTAGTTAGCTTAAGCAGTACCAAACAAAGACCCGTGCGTACTTTAGTTATTTACACCATGCCTGTGTTCCGATTGTTAACATTTTTTGGGACAGCCTGTATTAAATTGTTAGTATAGTGTATGCCTATGTAATCACTAATTTTTCAGGGGGGGGGGGCAAGATTCCCCACTGGGGGCAGCTGCCCCCCCTCTGAGTACGCCACTGCATATGTTTGGTGGATCTCATGTGAAGTTGTTGACCTCATGTGACTTTGTCCCCATTCACAACCGCGATCGTAGAGGACACGCGTTCTGTAACACTGTATTTTTATCTGGTAATAGTTACATGTCCTCTCTTTTGTTTTGTTTTTTTTTTTTTCATACCAAAATGGGTCCAATTTTGTCCAGTATGATGTCAAAATGATACATCAAGCCGAATATAGGCCTCGGAAAGTCAGTGTCAGTCATTCCTACATACTCTTCTTTTGTGCATATTGGCACTAAAACTATCTGTAATATAACAAAAGGTTCTTGAACCACTATGTCGCCTGCTCTGCAATTACTTGAAACTTTAACATCCAGACAGACAAACGACAGACAGCATGACTGACTGGTTAGTGCCCCCTGACTCGCAGGCACAAAAATGTTTTTTTTACTCGATTTAGACTAGAGCCACGAACAGAGCCATAAAATTCTATGTCATAATTTTGGGTGAAAAGAATATCCACCTATTGTGCATTCATTCTCTGACTATGCAAAAATTGACACTTTTACTTGCTCACCGTCTTTATGATGTCATTGTCGAGGGCAGCCCGAGGCCAAGCAGAGAGTTCCCAACGAGAGATCACTACAGCACATTGTATACAAGTGGGGACTGTGGCAAACTAATGAAAAGCTCTAAAACTGTACTAAAAATTGAACTAATAAAGCACAAAACATTGATGAAAGGCTATTGTTTAGGGTGCTTTTTGAGAATGTTTGTTCATAGATGATACCCCTTGCCAATGAGGAGTGGTGCCCCAGAGGTTAAGTTCACATGTTGTGTAACTAATTGATAAATTTCTTAGATCCTAAAAAATGCATCGTCAAAATACTGACGACAACGAAAATGTTTGTAAAGGTTGGGTCTTCGAAACTGAATTTTGGACTAATTGTATGGTTTTGGAAAACTAAATATTGGGCACCAATTAGAGAATGCAGAGCTGAAAAAATAATTTTTTGCTAAGGATCAGTTATATTTTGGAAGTTTTGATAAATTTGTGGGTCTAGAGAACTGAAGGATGCTTAAACAGGGTATCTAAAGAACTGCAGCAGAGGTGCAAACTAATGGGAATCTTCACCACTGCTTATACTTATTTTTTTTTTTTTTTTTTTTTTTCAAAAAATTGGGATCTTTGGATGATGTTTTTGCACAATTTTCTCAAGAGAGAGAGAGGTCTTTGGGTGAAAGTTAAATTTTCCCCCCAAAATAGAGGTCTTTGGATGAAAATTTTCAAAATACCCCCCCTCCCAAAAAATACGGGTCTTTGGGTGACAGTTTTAAAATTTTCACAAAATAAGGGGTCTTTGGGTGACAATGATGACCCCAGGATGTTGTGCCCTGATGCATGGTAACTTTATCCTTTATTTTATGCATGGGGTGTGGTCAATCGATAGACCAAGCCATGCTATAGTCCATGTCTCTACCTCTGTGCAGTGATGTCATAACATTTACGACCGCGTCAAGAAATGCCGTCTTTGTGCGTGCGAGTAAAAGCGCTGTCGCTTCAAGTCGGTGCGAGCGATTTACTGTTGCGCCCAACAAATCTCGCCCTGACGTCACTGCACAGAGGTAGAGACACAGTCACACAGACTATAGTGCATTACATATGCTATACCATGTAAGGTAAAACATGACCCCCATTCTTTTGCCCCTTATACACATTTTGTCAGAATAGATGTTCCAAATTGTAGTATAGTATATTTCCCCTGGGGTTGCAATGTGACCTTAGTCTTCCCTAGTTTTATCTCATGTAATTTATCAAAGGTCATGCTTCTTCTTATAGTGAACACACTATAGTATAACTGCTACTTACCAGCCTGCAGGTTTGAATATGCACAGCATTCATAAATGTGTGCTTTATAACACGTACAGCAAATAAATGAAAAGAATATGATGGCCACAGCTGTGTAACTTGCCAATACTGGCACGGTAAGTGTAATTTACATTCTGCCTTCTACATTCTGGGATCTTCTGTTTTAGAGTTGGTATGTGGCGGGTCATCACTCACGATAACAAAATCGGATTCAGCCACATTGGGCCACTCAGTTTCAGAATTATGTTTGTTGTATCTTAAGTTGTATGACAAAAATGTGGTAAGGCATGTGGCAATGCATCTTGTATGACAAACACAATTAGCAAACACAATCCCATATTGCACTGCGATTGGAAAATTGAACCTTGAAGTAATGTGATCCCAGGCTTGTGGTGTTCCCCAGGGGTATGCCAACTACCTAATTTCAGACCTAGGCCTAGATAGAAATGTTCGATTCCCAAGTACAAATGCAATCCTTTATTACCGTACTACATTGCATTTTGGGATTTGTACCAAGAAATGACCTCTGGCAAGAAAGCAATCAATTAAAACTCCAAAAGAAACAGGCCATGCCACATTCCTTTCAGTTTTCATTGCATGCTCTGCAACTATCAAGGATAACCGTAGCACATAAAAAATGTATGGCAGGTTAAGTGGGGTTAAAGGTGCAACAAGAGATTTTGGGGCTCCCATATATTATGTCATATGTAGTGATTTCGTATAGATAAGACCCCCAATAGATTTCTTACTTTGTCTTTGGTTGCAGAAATGCCTTAAAAGTGAAAACAAAATGCGATTTTCATTTGCTTAATTTCAATATAAAACATAGGCTGAATTTCGTATTTGCTCCTATACGAAATTAGAAATTTCACCATTTTTGTACCAAAGAAATACTTTTCAGCTTAATCCTTTCACGTGGGGACATTTTTGATAAAAAGCTTTACATTGGTGCAAAAATCAGAATTTTCATATTTTTTAGGGACACCTGTTATGTGAAATCTCTCGTTGCACCTTTAAGTGAGTCTGCTATTCCTGATCCTGTAGAAGGGATGTTCACACAGCTCAGAAATAATAATACTCTAAGGGTTTAGGTCAATAGCACATATTTTTGTATAAGTTGTTGCAGTACAGCTTCTATATCTGTTAATTTCAAGTGTAACTATATGACAAACACAACAAACATGATTTTATACATGACTGGGCAGGACCAGCTCATGACAGTCAAGTGAACTCAATACATTCCTACTCCAAAACAGAAGGTCTCAGAAGGTAGAAGGTAGCATGTAAATTATGCTAACAGAAAGCGGTATATATAGAGCTTTTTAGGTAATTAAGTTACAGTTACCAGCAAAAGTGGTCACAATCATGTGGTCAAAGGATACTTGACACACTTATTTTTTTTCATATATATTGGCATTTAGCAAATCCGCAGCAGGTCAAAGAATGGTGAAAATTAAAATTTGACACTGAAGCGTGCTGTGTGCAGGTGACCTTGAAGATCAATGACCCTCTACAAATACTAGCTAATACTGTCTAGGGTACCTAACCTGCTGTGGTAGGTGATGTGTTATAGAGCTTCGAAAAGGAAAGAACTGTGTGTATGTATACTGCAGGGCAGCATTGAGGGTACTTGGATCAAACATTTACTGTGAGTATATTTATTTTGCATGAAGGTACATTTTGTTATTTTAGCACCTTCTGTTTGTTTACATAGATCACAATATCCTTGAGAAAATTTTATCCCAAAATTTCAGATGAATCCAATATTGTGTTCTAGTGTTTGAGTATGTTGTCCCACTGGCCACTATATGCTGTAATTTCTGTCCTATCACAGACTGGAAAATACAAAAATTAAAATATCTTGCAGTCTTTGCAGATTTAAAGGTGCATTTCATGATTTCAGCCCTTCTGTTTTATTCATTGATCACTAGATATCTTTGAGAAAAGCTTATTCTCAAAATTTGAGCCCATTCCGATCTTGTGGTTTTGTGTTATGAGCAATTGCTCATTTCCCACGGTCCCATAGGCTACTGTGCTGTAATTTCTGTCCGTTTACGGACAGAAAATACAAAATTGCGAATTTACAGATGCGACCGAATTTGCACGAAGATTGGACACACGTGGATTACTAAGGCTCAGATGTATAAAAATCGAAACATTTTTTAGGTAAGTCGGGGGGACGAGGCTGTCAATGGATCACGAAATGCCCCTTTAATTTGTACTTCTTATTAGACAGACATACACTATATTGAGCCAGTGGTTGGAATAGGTTAAAGGCTGACTCAGAGATTTTTGAAATATAATTTTTTGTGTATTTATTAAAAATAGTCAAGTAGAAGTAAAGATAGTCATCTAAAATGCCCAATTCCAAAGTTTTGAGATGAATTGGATTTTTCGTTTCCATGCAGTAAACATTAATGTGTAGTATACAGTGCCATAGGATGCTGTGTGAAACAAAAATTCCGGATCCGGAAATTTATAACAAAGTTGTGATTTTGTATATAGGAATTCAATTAGAGCTTAGCTATTTCACACAGTGATTTAGCCCGTGAGCTGTCCCCCGTTACCGTGCACCCCCCCAGGATCCTCCGACTTGACCATGGTTGTATTCTATATGGTCTAGTAAACCAGAAAAATGATGTACCTTTTAAAAAAATTGGGATGCATAGCCCCGATGACGTCATTTTGATGACGTCATCAACTTTTGGAGAAAAATATGTAAATTTTCAATTATTTATTTCTTGCATATTCGGATAGCCCAGATAATATAATTTTGTATTTATCTGCACCTCATTTGCAAATATTACTTCGTTTCATTTTTTATATACCAGTTTTAAATATATTTTCTTCCCCATTGATTATTACAAAACAAAAACTGTATACCGGCGGCTATTTTTGCCTCAATGTCTGATTTGTTAATCTTTACCTTGTTTTTTTGGGGCATGAAAAAAGTAGCTTATTTTCTCTGACAAACATACTATTGCAACCATTTAACCCATCTTTTTAACTTATTTTTATATGCATTAGGCTGTACTATTTACAGAGCAAGAATATGAATGTGTAATTGATTTCCAAAATACTTTTTTAGGTTATCATAATGAACTAAAAATGATGACGTCATCAAGATTGACCTTTGGGGGTAAAAAAAAGTTCGAAATATTTTTTTTTTACCTTAATATGATAGCTGACATTTGCCAGTCTTTAATTTCAAATCTGATTGAACCTCACACCCACTTTCATAGATGAGTAATAAGGCAAACCTGATCCCTTTGTGTTTACATTGAGCCCTATGTAAAATCCAACCCAATATTTAAATGCATTTTCGTAAAATTGTATTTCAAATATCTGAGTTTTAGAAAGGCATTACACAGGGTGGTTACCCCACCACAGCCTACCCGACCTCGAGAATTCGTATAATGCACACTGCAATGCTTTATGGATTTTGATACCAGTCGATAGCTATGATCATTTCTTTCCATTTGATACCAAATAAGTTAGACTATTAACCAACATACCTATTGTGGCGTCCACATGACGTCATAAGAGTCCGCGAAGCCGGAAAATTTAGCATTTTTTCCACAGAATTTTCGAAATCCATTTTTTTTTTTTTTTTGCGCAAAACAGGTAGGAATGTCCGATTTTCATGCGGTTTTTCATGCGGTTTTCAGTTATAATTGATGACAATTGACTAGTCCTTACAGAAACATAGACTTTTAGAGCCATATGTGCATAATTTTTATAAAAATTACCAAAATATCTTTGGGTGGCAACGACCACCTTTTTTTAACCTTCGCGTCGACGCCCCGCAATACCCTAACACTAACAAACAACACCGGTGAAGGTTCTACCTTCGCATTTGTTTTTGCTAAAATAACGCATGTAAAAGATGAGGGAATGATTACCTAAAGCTTTAATAAACTAAAATAAAAACGAAAGTACCGACATACCTAGTATAAACACGTCGATCTCACATTGACGTCACCAAAAGTTCGCGAGTTTGCCTAAATGTAATTTTCCACAGAAAAATCCAATTTTGCGCTATAAAGTTAGGGATATCGGATTTGCATGCTGTTTTCAGTTCTAATTGATCGCAATTGATAAAAATTTTACATAACAAAGAGTTTTTAGAGCCAATCTGTGAAGAATAGTTTCAAAAATGTAGCATAATTCATCTTGGGGTAGCAAACCCACCACCCAAAACCCCCCCTCCTCTTCGACAGTGGCGAGCATAACCTTAACCCCGCGGGCAAGGGGCTACTGTTCCCCACTTTTTTCGATAAAATGACCTGAATATGAGAAAACAATTACCTTAAGCGTTTTTATGAAAGCATTGGCATTTATAAAAGCGCACGGAGGAAAGTTTTACTACTGGTTGTACCCCCCCCCCCCCCGGTAAGAACGAATGTTAATCACGCTAAGGTGGTATTTTTCTGTAATATGTCTACCCATCGGGAGTATTATGCCATCCGTACCGGGTTATTCTTTCATTTAATTAAGAGCAGATAAATTGCCATAATTAGGCGTGAAGCCGTTTGGGCGTTCATTAAGCGTTTCTTTTTGTTTGTCTTTTTTAGCAATGTATTACAAACAGGGGAATCCCCCACCCTTGGATTGGACTTTTCTCTTAACCCTTTCATTCAACCCGGAATTAATTTTAGGCTTTCCATTTTTGAACTGTCACCTAAAGACAGATCTCTCAGCATAGCAATTCACAATTCATGCATTCTCCATGGCAAACGCATTGCCCGAAGTTTTAAAGCACAATTAGAACGGGAAAATGATACCAAACTTCATCTTTTGATGTTTCACATTTGAGATTACCCACAATAGTTTGAATGTAGTCAAGTTTTTATTTATTTGCAAGAACGCTCAGGCGGTTCTATCGGGCCGAAATGCTTAATGTGAAAGAGTGAAATCTTTGAATTGATGTGGGCACTCTTGAAAGGGATTTTCCCCCACTCCAACAGACTTTTGGAGTTTAAGTTCACTATTCGGAGTGATCCCTCAATTCAAATAAGCAATGAGTGCCCGTTACATATTAGAGGGAATGGTTTTTGACAGAAGCCCTTTAATGGCCCTCCATGCATGGAACAATATGGTTTGATGCTCTTAAAATAATAAAGCATCGGATAGTCTAGCATGTTGGAAATGAGTTGAAGTGTTCCAAGTGTGATCAAAGGTGTGCACATGACATCAGGGTGATGACTTCTACTTTGAGAGGGAAAGACAGAAAAAAAACAACGCTCAATTTATAAAGGTTTCTTTGAATTTAGAGCGTCCTATGCAGAATCCCAGACAATCTGTATACAAGATCACGGTTTATTCTGTTACGTTAAACCTCAGTTAAGCGTTCCAAGTGGGTTTTTTTTTCTTTAAAAAAAATAAAAGACGATCTCTCACACCCAAGGATTACAATTAAAAATGGTTTTTCAAATTTTACAGAGACATAATGTATTCCCATTTAACCACATACTTAACGGAACTGTGTGCGCTATAGATGTTTTTGTTTAACATTTAAGAGAAAAAAGGAAAGAAACTGCAATTCCATCTATATCCCTAAAGTTCACAAGAGAAGAATCTAACTATAACCGCAAAAAAGGAGATATAGCGTTATCCTTCTTGTTAGAATCTAGGGCCAAGTGCCACATGTAGGGGTTCCGCTCTGTAAACTTTTTTTCAAACGTGTATTTATATGCAGTAAGGGACGTAGTTCGGGGATATATACATTATTCATTCCTCAAGCCGTTATCGGATTGATGAGCTTAGTGTCACTTGGGCGATCTTCATCGATTCAATATCAATCTTCACTGTTCATTGTTGACCCTAATTTCCAACAATATATTCAAGATGAGCCAGGACAACGTCACCCTCGGTAATCAGAGGTTCAACATTGCCATCAATCAAAGATTACCAGTCGTGATGATCAGTAGTTTCAGAAAGATTAGAGTCAGTAATGTCAGCATTTTTCATATTCTTCACTTGATGGTTCACTTATATGATGTGCTGGTGAAGACAAACCTTTACAAGGGACGCGAAATAGGAGAAGGCTGGTTGCCATTTCTCACCTTACAATGAATTCCACCAGAGCACCGCATTGCCCTTCTGGGGCCTTCTGGGTCATTCACAAAGAAGTTTATAGTGCTTTCAGGAGGTTTGCCAAAGTAAAAACCAAAATGACGCTTAAAAGTACCCAGGTTCAGCAAGTAGTGGCAGAATAGGAGGATTCTTAGATGTGTCTGATAGTTGTTTATGGAATGAGGAGTTTATGCGCTATGGCAGATTAGATTTGGTGTGATGAATGACCTTGCTCTAGTATGAGTATGGATGGGAAGAAATGTTGCATTGAACGTGGCAGCATTGATCCTGTTATTAAACTGTTGATATGATATAGTGGACCAATTGCAAGTGGGGGAGGGGATGAGTTGAAAAAAAAATGACTTACCATTGGTGACTTTTCTGAAGCTCTAAAATGGCCACGGCTTGGTTTTGATGATGACACATTGAACCTCTGTGGACCGAGGATGAACTTGCCCCGGCCCAGCTGTTAGATATTTGAAAATCAGGACCAACAACGGAGAGTGAATGAATAGGATTGAAGATCCAGACGAAGTGCCCATGATTAGCAGCTGCACTGATTACCAGCAAGGATACGGAATGAGTTAATTGATTGTATGTTTAGTTTATGTTTTTTATCAAACGTAAAAATCTATCTCGCTTTCATCCATGTGGGTCGCAATGATGCCATGCTATGTTAAAATTTGATTACATTCATTTGTTGAGATCAGTACCGAATGAATGAATTAGTTCTTTAACGGAGTCGGAGGACCCATCCCACTTGTACATGTGTTTCCATCATTATATCTTAGTTTATCTACGAGGTCGCGTTTTTATTCCGTGCATTTCTAGATGGGACACTTAAGGGGTACTCGCAGGTCTTTATATCAAACAAATTGGTCGGATAGTTTCAGCTTTGCTTTCTCACCTACAACTCGTGGAGCCATACAAGGCATTTATCAGAATTGACAACCATCTTGGCATGGTTATAATTTAGAAGTAGAATCCTGACAAATGGTAACATCAAAATTTCAAGCAAATATTGTTTTTAAATATCGTCAATGTTTGGAAAGCCATTTCAAACGAGGCAAGCGGCACGCTGACATTTCCTTACAACTAACAGAGAGCACTGAGGCAGGCACCTATCTTTTTTGGACTTTAAATATTTTAAAAGAAGGTCTAGGGGTTAGATTGGAAACACGGACACATATTATTATGAACATAGCTATCTTACCACTCGACAAGCGAGGATGTGTCGCCATTTGCAATTAATAACTTCTACGGAATGAATCGATCCTGTCATATGGTGATCTGCTCTCAAATAAGGAATAGCAACGCTTGGAGCGATGGTCAAAATCTCATATTTAGAATCAAATCTTAAAACAGGGAAACCAAGCTATATCGTTATTTCTGAACATGGTGATTGCTTTGTGAAAATGGTAATCTCGGTTGTCACCACTACCTCCAAGTTTTCTTTAAGAAACAGATTTGGTTGCTGATCCATACATGTCTCGCTGGTTTTCTCCGTGAATTTCAGGTTCCTCCTGCTTCAACCGCGGGATTCTCACCTCGGACTTCTTCTTAAATCTCCTGGTTGTTCGGACTTACTGTGGTGTTGAAGCTGAGATTTTCATCTCAGGTTGATGAAGCAGTTTTAGCGACGCCCGTGTTTGAGCACTTCAGTGGATATGTCGCGGAATTGAATTATTAGCACGTAGTCTTAATTCTGATGTTTTCCAAGTCTATGCCCATAGATATCACTGAAAAAATATACTGATTGGAGATTGTGTCTAATGATGAGTGTGGATCTCATATATTTGAAAAATTATGCAAAGTTATTTAACCAAAGGGGCTCGGTGAATTATTCCTCTTTATTATCGCTTGTATTTAATTTCTAGAGAGATCTTTTTGCCCAGATGACAAAACGTTTCCTTTCAATGGTCTACATACAGACTGGGTAAATCATCAAACTAAATCATCCATAATTTTTTCTTACGAAAAAAATCTTAAGATTAAGCTATGATGAAACCTTACCATGCATATCAGAATAGCCATTTCCGTTCATATAACGCAAACACGTAGTCAAAAAAAACCTCTTGTTTGTTCATTTCTTGCTCAACTCAATTGAATTGCGTCTATCTTATGGAATATAGGGAACATGTGTGGTTCTCGGGATGTGATGCGTTGTGACGTATATTGATGGACCTTTTATGATCTGAATAGAACCCATATAGGAATGATTTCAAATTGACCACATTGGGGGTTAATATTTGTTTAGAATGTTATAGGAATTGGAACAACCTCAATGGATATATGTTGGTTAGATAAAAGTTAAACCTCGTCTTACGGGGGAGGGGGATTACCACCCTAGTGAACCTAGTGCTCTGAAATGCCAGAAGCTTTCGTTAAAAAGATTCTAGGTAATCATTCACTCGTCCTTTCTGGTATTTATAGCGAAAACAAATGCAAACGTAGCCCTTCACCGGGGTTAGGGTTATGCCGTCAAAGTCGATGGGTAAGAGGGTGGGTGGTTGCCACCAAAGATATGTTTGGTACATTTTTTATAAATATTATGCAACTATGGCTCTAAAAAGTCTTGTTTATGTAAGAACTAGTCAATTATCGTCATTTAGTGCTTGTGAAAACGCATGAAAATCAGATATTCCTACCTCTTTTAGCGCAAAAAGGGATTTTCGAAAATGTTTCTGTGAAAATGCCAATTTTTTATTTTTTTCAATTTATGACGTCATGTGACGCCACAACTAGGTATGGGACTTGGGTTTTATACTTATTTTGGTATCAATGGAAAGATAGGATCATAGCTATTCATTGGTATCAAAATCATAAGCATCGTGGTGCTTATAACGAATTCTCGCGGGGGTAACCACCCTGTGTCCTGCCTTTCTAAAACTCAGAGGTCAAGGAAATCACAATTTTGTAAGAAAATGGCATTTTAATTGGGGATTTTACATAGGGCTCAATGTAAAAATGGATCAGATTTGGCTTATTACTCATCTATGAAGTGGGTTGAAGGTTCAAATATGCTTGAAATTAAAGATGGTAATGTCAGCTAACATAAGAAGGTAACAAAAATATTTCGAATTTTTTACCCCAAAGGTCAATCTTGATGACGTCATCATTTTTCGTTCATATGATCTACTAAAAATATATTTTGGAAATAAAACATTCATATTCTTGCTCATTACTCCTATGCATATAAAATACGTTAAAAAATTGGTTAAATGGTTCAAGTATGTTTTGTCCAGAGAAATATCTACTTTTTTCATGCCAAAACAAGTAAAATCAGAAATTGAGAAAACGCCGTTAAAGTTTTTGTTTTGTACATAGTCCATGGGGAAATATATTTAAAACTGATATAAAAATGAAACGAAGTAATATTTGCGAATGAGGTGCAGAAAATAACAAATATATTATCTGGGCTATCCGAATATGCAAAAAATAAATAATTGAAAAATTTACATATTTTTCTCCAAAATTTGATGACGTCATCAAAATGACGTCATCGGGGCTATGCATCCCAATTTGTTTTAAAAGGACATCATTTTCTGGTTTACTAGACGATATAGAATACAACCATGGTCAAGTCGGAGGATCCTGGGGGGGATGCACGGTAACGGGGGGACAGCTCACGGGCTAAATCTGGAGAAATATTCTAAGCCAAATTTGAATGCACTGCATGCTCAAGGAGCATGCGGTATTTGACAAACAGTTTCTCCCACTGCTCCAGGCCACCAAAATTTTTTTGGCTTATATGTTCCTGGAGCTTGTGCATTCAAATATGCTCCATACCACGCCAGGAGCATATTATACAGGACTATTTTTCAGATTATTATGCTCCAGGAACATTATAGTCGGGGACACAGTGGCGTAGCCAGGTGGGGCAAAGGGGGCCAGAGTGCCCCCTCTGAAAACTATTTTGAGGCGAAATCGGGAAATGAAACTGATATTTACGTTAAATCAGCCTTTTCGGATTCTTTTGCCCTGCGACCGGGGGAAATTTTGCTTGTGCTCGGGGACATTCGTGTGAATACTGGGAAAGTGCCCCCTCGGAACAACCGGGCTGGCTACGCCTGCGGGGGGACGAAACCCTTTTGACGGGCGCGTACTTCCTGGTTCTCTGCGTATTCTGCGGAAAAAAAACGCACTTGCCTCTGATTGGCACACCAGAGTGTTCTGCTGTTGCTGGGTCACCCGTCCGACCACAGCATATGGAGCTTGTAGCTTCGCCCCTTTTAACCAGGAAGTACGGGCACATCAAAGGGGTTTCTGTCTCGGCAGTAAATATGGTTGGACAATATTGCTCTGGAGCATAATTTCGGGCCAAAATCTCAAAGAAGCACACTATTGCGATACACACCCTGAGTGAAAGGCATGTAGTTCCCAACGATCTTTCGGTTTGTAAAAATAACCAATCTGTCGATTTTCCTATATTATTCAAGCAGAATGCACAGATTTCATTGACACTAATTTTACTTCAATTCCAAATAGTTGACAAGATATCGCTAAAAAATATGGCGCATTGTTTTAAAAAAAACTTAAAAAGGAGTTACTTAGTATTACGGCAGATTTTGCCGGAAAAACTATTTAGCTGTGCGCCCCCTTACGTTGATGTGAATAAGACTCAAGGGGGGGGGGGTAGGACATGCCAAACCTTAACAGCAACAGCGAATTCAAAACGCCATCCAACTTCCGGGTGCTAGTGGGGGAACACTGTCAATGTGTGGATAACTGCCCATATGTGTGAGTTTGGGGTTAATCCACTAACCCGAAAGATTTTGAAGTCACCTAATTTATTCCAAAATTACCATACAAATGACTAAGATTGTATCGAACTAAGTAAAAGGGATTTTGTTATATAAACTGACCAGAGACTGCCTATAGTAAATGCACGTAACAGTTCCCAAAGTACCGTTTGGAATCCCAATGCCCAAATCAAAAGCCAGTCTGTCTACCTCCCCCCCCCCTCCACTATGAGCGGTGGTGCTGCTACCTAATGGAAGTATTATTAATTGTTAACCAAGGCCAATCCCTGCCCCCCCCCCCCCCATCACAGGCAGAACGAGAGTAGCATATTGTTATGTGCAATTTATCCCCCACCGTCAAATCATCTGTACACAACACATGCATGCCATGCATACACCACAACCCACCCTAACATAACACAAACATATCCTTTTCTATACCACTTCCTCAACTTGTTATGGCACACATGACAAGAAGTTATCACAGTTCCTAAATTTCAAGATCAAATTGCAAAAACTCAAAGTCAAAATGGACGTAATTTTGTCCAATTAAAAAAACCATGTTTTTATAAGTTAAGCAATGAAAACACGGCCAGCGTAACCTGTATTAAACAGTGTAATGGTAAGTGAAAAACTCTATGGAGAACGTAACATTGTAAATACCGTTTGAGCAGATTTTGATCAATGGAGATAGTGACTCCAATCCAGTGAGAAGAATAGGTGATTAACTGCCATTGTAATTACAAGTACCATATTGGGATAAGCATTCTCTTCATGGACGTCATCTAAAGTCGGCTTCCACGATACATGAATCGATTTTCATTCACTAAGAACAGCAAATTTTGCCTCAGCGAATCTCACAGGGCTCGAACGCCTATACGCATGGATGCGCTACACTGGAGTCGAGCGCATACCTGATTGAGCTATCTGTCCGCTCAAGACAAGAGCAGTTAGAGCAAGATAATGTTAGATTTGAATTAGCAAGTATGTCATCAAGATAAAACACCCCCCCAAAATTCATTTTTTCCTTTAATTTTCACATGGGATGTGGGGAAATGGATTGTGGTAAATGACTAAAAGGGATTTGAGTCTAATATGGACCGATTAAATTAAAAATATTTTTTAAGTTAATTATGCTACAAGAAGAAGGCCTACTTGAAATTTTAAAAATATAGATAGTTTTAAAATTAGTTTGTTCAAATATCTCTCTCCAGATGGTAGAGGTGGTGTGACAATAGGCCTGTTAGTAAGGTTTAGTGCCTCAAGGGTTACAACTGGGTTAACTTTAATGCCAATTATTGAAATGGTTAACTTGAAGGACATATACCAGATGATCAAGAGGCTCTTTAAAGGTGAAAACAGCAACTGCAAATCATCTGCCTGCCTGTCTGAGAATATCAACTTCGCCAAATTATCTTTCCTCATCCAGATTTACACCCTGGCTTTCGAAATACCCCAACAAAATAAACCCCATTGTACAACGACAAAACAAAAAATCAAAAAAAAGACAAAAAAACAACAAAGGCCAGTTGACTATTATGGGCCACTCCACCTGTGATTAAAAGAGTTTTTTGTATGGAGGCAGCTTTTTTCTATTTAGCAAAGTATAAAATATAATTGGCCCAAGAAAACAAAGTCTTTTTTAAATTAAACAATCCATGCCTCCATTTCAAGGACCATTGATTACGTATAATGCGGAACAGGAAAATGTTGCATAGCTGCTATTTGTCATGGGCTTTGTAAAGTGAAGCCTATAGATAGACCATTTGTCCTCATAAGACCTTACAAAGAGGCTACATGAGGCAGCCCTTTATAACAGTATCCAAATACCATTTGCTGCTAAGATTGGATTTATAGAACCGTCTTCAACACAAGCAGACTTGGAATACAACACAATGGCCCATGACCGCCGCTATTTATATCATGGAGGCAAGTTAACTACACTATGAGCTATATTATTCCCATGGCGCAGTTCAATAGCTTGATTCACCATTGTATTGAGTTAAATCATCCCCTGTATTTAGTATTTTATGATACCCAGGAAGTGCATGGTGCAGCTGTTTTTCTTTTTTTTCTGTAATATGTGCTCATCCAAGACTACTGAACAGAGCCCTCGGTAGATAGCATGCCTTACCATATTTATAGTGATATGGTATGGTTTGTATGTAAAAGTTCGGGTTGTGTTTTGGCGATTCCATTTTAATGTTCCCGACTGTTCCGCCCCCCCCCAGAAAACAAAAAATTGCAAAAATGAGGTTCCCCCCAAGAACAGAACGCCACTCCCATATTAGGCTGAGAAAAATAAACTTTTTTTTACATTCTAGGTGAAGCTGGAAAAAATTGCAATAGAATTTCTTCCACCACAGTGCCATTTCTATCTAGTCCCAGAATGCCATACTAAAAAGTCCAGAAAATCCAAGCGGTGGAAATATGATAATTTGCACAATATAATCCAAAATGGCCGCCAATCCTAAGATTCCAAGGATTTTGTTGAAATTTACTTATTCTAAAATAAGTGTTGCACTTAAAATGCCTACGTTTGTTATATTTATGAATATATTATATTGTATGTCTTTTACAGGACACCATTCATGCTTGGCAGAAGGTACTTAATTTGCATAAAATCCCAAAATGGCCGCCAATTCTAAAGTCTTTTATACGGAGTGTGTTATATTGCTTATTATTTGACACCTAAATTGCCTAACATTTTTACATATGACTATTATCATTTTACTTGTCTTAAAGAGGCACAGACATGCTTGGTAGTGATATAACTAATTGCCTAAATCAAAATGGCGCCAATTCTAACAATTTGGAGCAAAATGTCAAACTTTAAATCAAACCATCTATTATTGCACCGGACCTAAAGCACATTAGATTTGCTTTCACTACCACCACCACTGGTTATTAATTCCTACAAGAATCCCCCACATCCGTCATTATCCCCACCCCCCCCCCA
>JAMKCH010021530.1:0-22941 GCA_023653785.1 Ophioderma brevispina
AACTTCTGACGATCCATCCCAGATAGGGAAACTATACCTTTTCTGAATCCTTATGAACTAAGCAATACATTGGTGGTGTTCATTCAACAATATGGCGACATTTGACCCCTGTGACAACTTCATGGCCGCCCTCATGTGGAAATATGACACCGACAATTTCACAACAAGTTGGAAGTGCTTCTCTCAGATGTCCTTAAACATAATATCTGCTGGTTTTCTCAAGTGCTATATCTGTCTTGTTATCGGTAAAATGCGAGGCAAAACCAAATTATTATAGGCCCCCATATGCTGTTGTGAATCTCCTCCATGATAACTTCTAAATATTCCAAGAACCTGAGAGTGTTAATGATTGGCAAGGCAAAACTGGAGTTAATGCTGCAAAATACTTTAATGTTAGCCTTGATAATGTGATATCAGAGAGGGTTTTATGAGCCCAAATTCTTATGGGCTATCATAGATAAACATCTTAATGGAAAAATCACATCGAACAAATATCAAAAAATTTTATAAAATGTCGTTTAACTCTCCAAACTTAAACACTTTGTTCCTGGACATGCCATAGACTCTTTATATTATACGTTTTACATAAATTATATTATATTTATATCAGGCTTCCGAGTGTACAAAGAATTGTAAATTGTATCAGTTTTGGTAAAGGCCCGATTGCTATTACACTATTCTTTTGAATATCTCTGTAGGGAGCGGTTCATTAGTTATTCGGGGGGGTGGGGGAATGGAGGATTTGAACTTTTTTTCGGCAAAATTTTTTCGCATTCCCCCCCCCCGCTTTTTTGTTAAAAAATTTCACATTCCCCCCTTTATCATGCTGATTTTCCCCATTTAAAATTCATGTTCCCCCCTCTCGCGTTGATGAAAAATGGTCACGTTCCCCTCTCTCTTACAAAAATTTTTCGGGCCCCCTCAAATCCTCCAGTCCCCCCCCCTCCGGCGTAAATAATGACCCCTCCCTTAGTGTTTCGCATTAATCTTTTTTAACCTATTTTGTTCATCCATCCCACTTTTAATGCACCTTTATTTGGATTCATCGTGATTTCGTGCTTACACTGGACTAAATATTGGATGTTTTTTAATCGGAACATTTTTGGTGGTTTTTAACTGTTTTAAACTTATAATATTTTAACGTGTGTATTGCCCCATTGGGATGGCATTTTGTATAATTATTTATTCCACTCACCGAATTCATCTCACTTCGCCCTTATCCTTCCCACGCTGTTTTTTTGCATATTCCTATCTGCTTGGAGCCTTGGAGCATTCATCTAAACCACCTGTGAAGTAAGCTTTGTGTGCCACCATGTAGCTTTGATGCACGGAAGGTGTTATTTGTGAGCTTTCTATGTATGCTTGCGGGGAGGCGTCAAGATAGCTTAGTCTCGCACTTTCGTAACGCTCTTGGCCATTCCGTGAGAAACTTTCTAAAATTTAGAAAGTTCATTTTACCCAACATTTTGATACATGACCTTCCAAATTTTGACAGCGATACAATGTATGGGACTCTGAGGTCTGTTATAAGTCCTTAGTTAGATTTTGTGTAATGTCTGGGCTCGCGAAATTGGCATATTTGAGCAGCAACAAATCAAAAAACAATTTCGCGACATTGTTGTTAGTGATAGGCAGACGGGTCACAGTCAGGGCAAAAGTGCAGTACATTATGTTGGACATGCTGCTCATTTTGTTAAGGTGAGCCAGGGTATAGCATTAATTGAAGTGGTTGTTTTCAGTCACAAATCGTTATTACCAATTGTCAAAATAAAATATTGTTATATTTTTTTTTTTGTTTAAAATTGCACTACCTTGATTTCAATGTATTTTGAAGTGGACTATTTTGTTGTTTTCTTATACCTGTTAAACGCTCCATATGGTGGTTGTCCGGAGGAAATGTACTGTTCTGTAATGGTTCATGAATTGTCCAAATTGGGCTGTACAAATGTCATGAGGTGATATAATTACATTGATAGTATTGGTAGCAAAAAAATAATTACCTCCAATTGTTTTTGTGAGTAAGTAATGTTTCATGTCAAAAAATTTTGTGAATTTTATTGATTGTGAAAAGTTTGCCTACTGATTTGTAGCGTATACAGTGTAACTTAGGCGGTCCGGTGTAGCGAAAGATATTATCTATATTAGTACTGCGTGGAGAGATTAAACGTTCAGTCCGTCATAGCGAATGTAGGCCCAAACAGTAAAAAACCAAATCTCAAATATCTCCGAAAACGAAGGGTTAAATGGAGATTTTTGCATCAGAGGGTCCGGTTACTATGTTTTGTTTTGGATATGTATCGTAATTGGGTCTGAACCTATAGAACCTAGCGATAAAATTGAACGGTTTTGTCGGTACTTCGGTGCTCGCAAAACCGGAAAAGGAACACGCCAATAGGGCTACGGGGGCGATCCCTTTTTCCCACAATGCCTTTTGGTATATTTCATCTGAGAAGTTTCAAACGCTGGTTTCAATTTACGCCAACTTTTTTTTTCTCCCCAATTTAGAAACAGGATATACGTTTTTACTTACGGAACGCCGTAACTGTACTTCAAAGCACGACTGTATAGAGGTCAGTAGCGGTCCAGTTGCTTAAAGAACAAATACTTTGATCGTTTCACTTGCCAACTTGCGCTCACAAATAGAGTGACATAGGTGGTATTTCCAGGGGATTTGCGTAGATTAAAAAAGGTGAAATAATATAACAAGGAGATCGCACAGGTTGGTGTAAGTATGCAGCATGTGTAAAATATTTTGCGAGATTTGATTTTCGTCTGACAGGTCCTCTTTCGCCACCGTGCCGAATTGGAGCGTCAGCCCAGTCCGACTGATATTTATATCAGGAGGGACTGGAAGCTGAGTCTAGCGTCAAGAGAAGGTAGGACAATTTTGTCTTTCCAAATTTATGAGCCGAGTATTGGTATCCGTTCGGCCACTACATTATTTTCATGAACATTTCTGATCAATCTCTTACAAGCAATTATTTTATCCTTATGATGAAATTTTCAAGGAATACAGTCACCTGCTTTTAACACCAGTTAATGAGAAATAAGATTAATGCCATATCATGGATTGCGCCACGGAAAGTGTTATAGTAGATTCCAATTGAGGGTAGAGTTATGGGCGGAGGTGGACTTCGTCCATTACTCAAAATAGGGGACAAAGCAAATTACCCAGAAAATCTTGCTCGCAATACAAAGAGATTGGATTAAAAGAAACGGCTAACTACAAATAAAAGTTACGTTGTTCGTCAAGTCAATACTTGGTATTTTATTCCTATGTGATGCATGCATAGTGTGTCTACCCCAGAATGTTTTAAACATTGCCTACAACAACATATCATCAATTTTAGAAGGCTTCAGTCACTGCTGTGAAACAATGCAGAACTTTTATTTCACTATCATTAAAATCAGCTTTCATCCCTTTCAATGAAACTATTCCTGGATTAGTTTGCGCTTTCTTTTGAAACTATAGGGTTTATGCTTTGCTATTGATTGGGGACGTAGACTGTGAATGGCCCAACCGATATCAGGATTGGCTATAAGGCTATAGGGCACATATACCACAAATACACGACCTAAAGTTTTTAGGGGCGCCGACGGGCGCACCTATTAGCTTGGCTTTGGAAGCTGTTACAGCGGTCCGGTAAATACGTTATATCCAGTTTCTAAACTTGAAAAAAAATGGCCCAGTAAATTAAAACCAGCGTTGAAAATTCTCAAGACTGGAATTAATACCGAAGGCATTGTGGGAAAAAGGGATACGGTCCATAGCGATTGCGTGTTCCCACTTTCCGTGTTTGCCAGCACCGAAGTACCCGACAAAAACGTTCAATTTCTCGCTAAGTTCTATAGGTTCAGGACCCAAATACATGAAGCATATCAAAACAAAACATCAGTGAAGTAACGGGACCCTCTGATGCAAAAAAATCTCATCGAACCCCTTCGTTTTCCGGAGAGATTTGAGATTTGTGTCATTGCATGCATTCGCTATGACGGGAGATACGTTAATCGCTCGCGCAGTACTTAATTAGCTTAATTATCTTCGCAGTAGTCAGTTTTGTACAGACGTACACACTTTCGGGCCGTGGTAGGAAACTGTAGCCAATTGGGGATTTCTACGTTACATCACGATATAGGTTGACAGCGGATGTTCAAAATATTGTGGAAAATTAGTTATAAGGAGTTGTTCGAGATTACCCGATGACTAAAAATTCAATTTCTTTTGGCAGAGATGTAGGCAAGAAGAAGTTCTCCATTCTTCCTTGCGAAATTAAGGAATATATTTCCAGAGAATTTCAAAACCGCTGGGGTAATGGTATTCCACGTTAATACGCCATCTTGGTCGTGTAAGTATTGTGACCCCGCTGAGGCTCGCTTTGTCTTCCACTAACCTTGTGATCAATTGAGCAGATTACACATTGGAAAAGCAAGTTCCGGTAGGGCTAGCGGTCTAAGGCACTCTCACCATGAATTCTCTTTTCCCCCGGTTGGTCAGGGTTCGAAATCGGTCAAGAGAGATTGATTTTTTTTCTTTGTTGTTATTTAGTTTTGTTCTTGTTTGAGCTGTGTGTTACCATGAAAGATGGCCGTTGTTTTCTTTTTGTTCTCCCTTTTCCCATTTTTCTTCTTTTTTTTTAACAGCATACACATGCTTAAATTGAAATCACAAAAGTGGGAATTAAGTAGGCACAAAATGAAAAACTAGTAAACAAAATTACTATGAAAAGGAAAATTAAATTTAAACATTAAATAAAAATACCAAAATAAAAAAATTCAAAAGAATTAACAATTGAACAATGACTGTGACCAAAAGAAAAACCGCTAAATCACAAAATAAATAAAAAAAGACAAATAAACAAATAAGATTTTAAAAAGAAAACAATATTAACTTAAAATTAATTAAAAATACATATAAAATAAATATACGCAAACTTAAATTAATAACAAACGTTAATGAACAAAAATAAATGCAAAAAAATAAAACAAATTGCAACTAAATGAAAATTACACCAATATAAAACAGTACTTAAACTAAAAATGAATAATTATAAAAAAGAAAAAATCTTTAAAATAATAAAACATAAAGTTGATTAAACTAATATATTAAAACAAAATTACAATGGAAACAAAAAGAAATAATTTAAATATAAATAAAAATACAAAATAAAAATTCAAAAGAATTAAAACAATGAACAATGAGTGCAAACAAAAGAAAAACGCTAAAAGACAAATCAAAAAAGAAAGACGGAACAAAGAATGTAACAGAAAAATAATATTAAATTAAAAATTTAACTAAAACATCATTTAAAATAATTATAAGCAGTAAAAACAAAAAATTATTAATAACAAAAAGTTTAAATAAACAAAAACAAATGTAAAATAACAAAAATGGCAACTAAATGCACAAAAAACAAGTTGATAAAATATGAAAAGCAAGGGGTTTGTTCAGGAAGCTGGGGCGTGGATTTTTAAAAATGACTTATTAAAATAAAAAACCAGCAATAATAAATAAACAATGAAACCTGAGCATAAAATATGAAACAAACGTTAGTAAGTAATTAAAAATTTAAAAAGAAACTTAAGAAATAATGAAAATATCAGGAATTTCACGACCAAAAGTAATGAAACAATCAAAATAAGCATTTAAAATGAGCAAAATATGACAAAAATATTAAACTAAAAAGTAATTACAAAGTAGTGAAATTAAAAAAAATAAAAAGGTAACAAATATGACCAAAAGTAAAATAAGATTTAAAACAAATATAAAATAAAAAAAAGTGGAGAAAATTTTTTTACAAAAAACCAAAATATACCACTCAATTTATAAAAATAATTAAACTATTTTTTTTTCAAGTTATTTTTTCATTTGTCAATTTTGGTTAAATGAGAACCTGAATTAGATGGGTAGGGTTGTGTTGGTGGAAGGGTGATTGGAAAACACTCTTGTATAAGGTGAAACCCTGACGTTGTAGAAAGAGAAACCCGGGGGTTTAGTTGGGAAGAAAGGAACTCTGGGAGGTGAGAAGGAAATATGGTAGAGGTTTTCATGGGAGGCAAAATGCGTATTGAACATTTATATTACGTCCAAGCCTGTTTGCCCCAAATCATATAGCGCATGACGTCATCAATTGTAATACCAAAAACGAACCTGGGTAGTTGGATTTGTCCAATTAGACTAAAAAGGGATAGGGTGTTGAGGTTATGTAGATGTGCGATGTAGTTGGAAGGAGGAACCGGGTTAGTTGGGATAGGGCACTCGGTAGATGAGAAGAGGGATCTGTGGTTAGTTGGAAAGACGATCTGTGACAGCTGGGAAGGGCTCCCAGTCAGTTGTGGAAGGGGGTCTTGGAGAGTTCGAAATGAAGAAAAGACCTAGGGACTTTGGGGAACTGTAAAGGGCCCTGGTATAGTTGCAAGGGGGCCCATGTGGTCGGTTAGTCGGACAGGGACCCTAAGATGGAGACAAAGTTTAATAATGCAACAGGTTACGTCTGATAAGTTTCCGAACGGAACCTAACAACCCTAATCTTGGTACCCCCGCCGCAAAACCGCGAAAGCCGAGGACCGCAAAATTCTAGTTGTCCTTGGGGCATCGGGATGCCCGATTAGGGTAAAATAAACAAGCTCTTTTTAATTTGGGATTTTAATATATAATAAATTAAAACATATTGATACTGAAACATATAAAGATTTATACATGCAATGAATTATTGTTTTAATGTACCATCAAAAACACACAACAGAATTAAAGCAGGTAATTAGCAACTGATAATCAATATATGTACTAATGTACTGGTTTCTGCACAAGTAAAACAACAAAGACCTGGTGGATTTATTTTAATAATGCTATTATATTAACAAAAAATACAAAATATGGACAAGTCCCATTTTTGAACTATATATAATAGTGTTTTTTTTCTTCAGCTTCATAAAACCATGTGTAGCCTGACTTGCAAAGAATCTTGAAATTGTATGATTTTTAAAGTTATCATAAAGCAAAACATATGATTTTGAAACCTTTAATTGACACTAAAAAAGCCTTTTTTAGACTTGCATTAGCTATTAAAACATGAATTTAATGGAAGCATTTGAAAACAGAAAGGAGGTACATAAAATTTATGCAAATTATTGCAAGTGCACTTCATTTAAAGCTCCTAATCACTTATCGTATCCCGTCGAAGTCTGTTTATTATTTGAACTAAAAAACTGACTTGGGTTATAGAAAACATTAATTAGGCCTTTAAACTTTTGGCACACAAAGAAAAGTGGTTTTACCGACCCGAATAAACACAAAATACAGCCATGGTTTATTGCAAAGTTAGTCTCTAATTATGGCAAATTTTTAAAAAGAGTCCTTGGTCTCAACATTTGGATTTTATATTAAGAGGCCCCCACGTGATCATCATTCAAATAACACTTCAAATTGGTGAAAATGAAACTAGGATATACTTTTTTTAATACGATTTTGTGGTTATAAATTCAACGATCTCGAGAAAACAGGAAAAATATCGCAAAATTTATGCAAATTAGGCAATAATTATGCAAATTTACTTACATGTATGGCAAATTTTAATGTGTAATGATTGAAGGTCTCACTGTACTGTTTACTCTAAAGAAAACTCTTTCAAATTGGTTGAAATTGAACAAAGGCATGGATTTTTTATGGCAATTTTGTGGGTATATAAAACAAAGGGGAACATATGATACCTCATTTGTTAAATAAGGTCAAAAGCCTCATACCAGTATGTCGTGTGAAGTCACGTTGTTGTCAAATAAGCTGAAAATGTAACATTGAACTCACTGGAGTATGCTTTCAATTAAAACCAAACTCCATTTATGGCCTTTACCAAGACCCCACCCACATTTGTTTCTGAAGTCAGGGTCACTATCAAGGTCAAAGGTCATGTTAACCCTAATCATTGACAACACAACAAAGGGCAACTCTCAAAATCCATCCATCGGCTGTTTCTGCCAAACAGCACCCTCAGAAACAAATCCCACTCCCTACAATGCGGGAAATAAAAACATTTCCAAGTCTTATAAGTGCAAAAAAACAAAAAAGATTAACAAACAACCAAGTATGTTAGTATAGTTTAATTGTTGACACCTAAACAATTTATTTTAAATTGGATTGGCTACAAAAATAAAAGCTTTCTGAATTTCAGGGAGGGCACAGAGAAGACGCGGAATATCCCTTTCTTTGGTATTGGCTCCTATAAAAAAATTGCAACTTTCACCCACAAATGAAATGTTCAATATTTACTAATTCTTGGATTTCAAATATTAATATATTTTTTTTTTTTAATATACTATTTCAAACACTTTTGTACTAAGCAAGTTGCAATAAAACTTCACGAATTCAATCTGATATTGTGTATACCGTGACTTTCTACATAAGTATTTCCCAAACCACATTAGAACACACAAACAAGACTACTCCTTGGGGCGCCGTCCTTTTAAAGAATTTTTATATATACTAATCCCCTCAATTCATATACCTCCACCTACAAAAGGTAGAGGCTATTCCACTATCAACTGGGAATCTAGTTATAATCGTCTTTGTACGGATAGAGGGTTTTTTGGACCAAAAACAATTTATGATGCTTCGCTCCATTATGCCAGAAGTACCAATGCCCATTTTACAACTCATGTGTCAAGCATGGGTGGGTGGTTTCAGATCCAATCTGGCCCTAGGTGGAGCCCAGCTCACTTATCGCTGTACAATGTGTGGAATGGAAGTGGTGTAATGATTAAGCTCTGGATGTGACAAATGCCAGAATTGGTCACATATGAATGCTGAAGTATTTCCAGTTGCTAATTACGGTGACTACCAGCATCGGCCGTCGGAAGCATTTTACTTTGGGGAAGTACCGCTGTGGTGGGGCGCCCTACATCCTATTTCCTTCTTCGGGGGGCGAAAATTCTTATTTTAATAAGAAGAAAATTATTTAGGGATAACTTTAATCCACATACGTTAGACCTTATTATTTTGAACTGTTTTAAAACATCGCAGATGCACAGGACTGCACTTGACTGTCTAGAAAAAGGAGGCCTACCGCAAAGATTTACAAATGGTTAAGGTTTTAAACTGTTACGGTGTGGTGGCGGCTGGGGTGGGGTGGGGCGGGTGCACCCCTTCAGCGAGAAGCGCGGAAACCTTGCAATGTTTATTTTACAAAGCCATTTTCCACGTGAAAAATGAGGAACAAATTTGAAATCAGCAAAGGGATCGCTTTATAATTAAATATACTTTAATAAGATTAACGGTTCCTAAAAAAGTAAAATTGAGTTAATGGGTAAGATTTATTAAACGAAACATAAGTCAATTGACCTTGGAGAGTTCATATGAAGCGGCAGGGGGTGGGTGTAGGAGAGGTGGCCCCTTGCGCGCGAAGCGCGGAACCCTTGCAATGTTCATTTTCCAAGCCATTTTCTGTGAAAATTGATGGAAACAATTTGGAAAATTAGCAAGGTTCACTTCATATGAATATTGCATTAAGATTCACGGTCTTAAAAAGTAAAATTTAGTATGGGAAGGTTTTATTGAACAACCATTAGTTCAATTGATCTTGGAGAGGGTTCATATTAAAGCGGCAGGGGTGGTGGATCTGATGAGAGCGAAGCGCGGCATCCTTGCAAATGTTCATTTTCCAATTCACATCTTCTCGTGGGGTTCACTTTAAATAATTATAGTTATATAATTATAAACGGTCTTAACAAGTAAACTTTATTTAATAGGTAATATAAGGCTTTATTTGAAAACATGAAGAGTTCATATATGAAGCGGCAGGGATAGATGTGGGAGGGGTGCCCCTTTCTGCGCAAA
The DNA here is from genome assembly GCA_023653785.1 of Ophioderma brevispina. NCBI lineage: Eukaryota > Metazoa > Echinodermata > Ophiuroidea > Amphilepidida > Ophiodermatidae > Ophioderma > Ophioderma brevispina. The sequence continues at coordinate 9,827 of JAMKCH010021530.1, forward strand.
ATCGTGGAATCCTGAAATGTTCATGTTCATTTGAAAAACGCTTTTTCTCTGGACATTTGTGGACCATTGGACATAGCAAAGGGTTATTTTAATAATTATAGTTATATTTAATATCAACGGTCTTAAAAATTTAAATATAGATGGGTAAAGTTTTATTTTAACAAACCATAATACACTTTGAAGCATGGAGAGTTCAATCCATAATATCCCTAAGAGGTAGCGTTATTTTTCTTATTAGATCTAGGGCCAATTTCCCCCTAAAAAGGTGCAATTTAAATGCAGTCAGGGGGGACGTTAGGCGGTATAAGCGACACGGGGGTGGGGGGTGCGGAAAGGGTGCGGGAATTGAAATATGTATAAGGGTTCACTTTAATATGCTTATAGCAAATATGATTGAATGGCTTAAAAAGAGGAAGGAAAACATAGTTGATGGTTTAGGTTTTGTTTGAATTTAATGCAATTAAAGAGTTGAGGTGGAGGGCTATGGGAGGTGTACCTATCCCGCGCGAAGCGCGGACCCCTGCAATATTATTTGTCAAAAAACACATTTTCTCATGGAATACGATCGCCCCATGAAGGGGCCATGACGAGTGACGAATGGACGAGATAAATGATGAGATAAGATTGCTAACATTAATTGTCAGATGCTGAGATAAAGACAAGATAGTTGACGATCTAATTTCAAGATGGATGGATACCGACGTGATGACAAGATAAGTTAAGAGACAAGAAAACGACGAGATAAGTCAATATAATTTCAGATGATGAGCTAAATGACGAGATAGTTGACGACCATTAATTCACAGATGATGAGATTAAATGAAGAGATAAGTTGACGATATAATTTCAAGATGATGAGTACCCGAACGTGATGAAAGCTAAGTTTAGAGACGAGATAAATGACGGATAGTTGAGACATAATATCAAGATGATGAGATAAAATGTGACGAGATAGTTGACCGGACATACATCAGATGATGAGATAAATGACGAGGATAGTTGACGACATAATATCAAGATGACGAGATAAATGACCGAGATAGTTGACGACATGATATCGAGATGATGAGATAAATGGACGAGATAGTTGAACCGACATAATATACAGATGATGAGATAAATGACGAGTAGTTGACGACATAATTTCAAGATGATGAGAAAAATGACGAAAGTTGACACCAAATCTCAGATGATGAGATAATGACGAGAATAGTTGACGACATAATAATCAAGATGATGAGATAAATGACGAGATAGTTGACGACATAATATAACGATGATGAGTAAAGGACGAGATAGTTGACGACATCATTTCAAGATGATGAGATAAATGACGAGATAGTTGACGACATAATATCGAGATGATGAGAGATAAATGACGAGATAGTTGACGACATAATTTCAAGTTTCTAAGTCTAGACAACAGGCAGTGGCGAGCTAGTGGATTGTGGCGCCCGGGGCAAAAAACAGGTGTGCATGCAGCAAAAAAAAGGTGGGATCCAGGGGCTCGCCTTAGGCCCCCCCCGATGTGGTCCCGAGGCAAAGCCCCTTACGGGGGGCCAGGGGGGCGGAGCCCCCCGAAAGCTCTCGGGTTTTAGCATGTTTGAGTGTTTTGGAGAGCTCTCATGATCTCATTTTCTTGAAGCAGATGGAACTTCCTCAGGGGCGGGCCCCCGAAAGTAGTGGGTTTTAGCATGTTTTGAATTGCCTCGAGAAGCTCTCCTTATCTCATTTTCATAAAGCAAATGATCTTACTTGCCCCTGATGGGGGGGGGGGGGGGGTCAGGGGACGAAGCCCCGGAAGCTCTCGGTTTTTTTAAACATGTTAAGTGCCCTCGGAGACTCTCAGGATATCTCATGATCTCGAAGCAAATTGACCTATATAGCCACTGGTGGAGGTCCAGGGGACCGGAACCCCGAAGCTGTTGGGTTTAAGCAGTTGAGTGCCTTCGGAGAGCTATTAGTTATCTAATTATTTGAAGCAAATGATCTATATTACCCCTGGTGGGGTCCAGGGGCGAAGCCCCCGAAGCTCTGGAGTTTTAACCAAGTTTAAGTACCTTCAAAGGGCTCTCAGCTATGAACTATAGGCCTATACTGCCGGACAGTTGTCAATTTTATTTTCCCCCAAACGTCATTAAGCAGCCCCCCCCCCGATGGTGGCGCCGGGGCACGTGCCCCCTTGCCCCCCTAGCTACCGCCATGGACACCCAAAGAAAATTCGCCCCAAACAGCCAATTAGACCCGATTGTGTTTCAACAAGTAATGGTGCTCGTCAAGGTTTGTGGGACTTGTCGCCGGGAGTATAGACTTTGCAATAATTTCTAGTGGGCGACATAAAGTTTATTACGTTATTGAATATTACCAGTTTAAGGGGCATCTCTGCTCGTTAAATGTTTCGCAGTTTTTTTTCAACATGTGCAAGGGGCGCATCAATTTCTTTCACTGGATATGACCAGAGGCTCTAATTTGCTGTTAGACTTTGTAATTTCCTTTTAACGGTCGCCATAGACCCGTTAGTTTATTACCTTGTTGCATTATAGCCAGAATAGCCACCGTTTATTAGACTTCTGCAAATTATTAATTCTTAATTGGATAACAGAATATGGGCGCCGTCCTTGGTTAAACTCTACAAAATTGACTTCTAAAGGGCGGCCCTCAGTTTAATACACTTATGTGATAACCACAAGAGAACTTGGCCACCATCGACCTATGAAAAAAAATGCTTCTAGTGGGCGGAATCCAGTTCATTACTCCATAGGTATTCGCCTTGAAATTTGTTGCCCATAGGTGGCAAAAGTGTAACAAGTGTCGCCCTTCAGCAGGGCGCGGGGCGCTGTTTTTTGCTTTTTGCGTTCTTTCAATTGCTCTTTGCGCTTCAAGCGAGGGGGCATCAATTAATTCCTTGGAATTGGATGTAAAGTATGAAGTATAAGGGTGCCATTGCAGTACTTATCCGCAATGTTTTTTCACGGGGCGGCCGGGCCATCAGTATTGACAGGGTTCTATTGCCTATTAGAAGTCAGCATTTTTGTTTTCAAGGGAGCGGGAGTCAGTTATTCCTTCACTGGACGGCCAGGATAGGGCCGGACTAGGCATTTGTGTGTTGAACGTCGACTTCAGTCATGAAGTTGCATTTAAGAAGGGAGCCATTTCATTATACTTATGCAAGTATCTTTTATATGCCTCTAAGAAGCGAGATCAAGTTTATTATATACTTTTTATGGTGGCTAGTATAGGGGCGCCATTTCTTAATATATAGTTATGCAAGCATTAGAGACCATCTTAGTTCATAACTTAATTGTTGGATGAGTGCCAGAGGGCGTCATTGCAGAGTTCTGGTCAAATTTCGTAATGGTGATTCTGGAAGCCGAAATCAGTTTCTGACTTCAATGTTGTGGCTTTTTTTTCTTAAAAAAGGGGGCGCCAGGGCTAGGGGCAAATTATTGGGACGTACCTGTACGTTCTGTCCGCCCCGGTTCCGACGCCAATGACTACCAGTTGGAGTCATCCTTCACCTGGTTTTGCCCCTTGTGTGAATCTTTGAACTATAGTGACACAATTATTAACTCAAATGTCGGTGATGAAAATTTGTTCGAGCCTCTGCATGATATTGAGTTATCGTCCTGTCCTGACGATGACATTCAGTCACCTAGTAACTTGCGGCCATCAAGCCCTGTTAGAAGCTCTGCTCGTAATTTGCTAGTAGTACCAGGACCCCGAAACCCACTACCAAAACATTGAATTTTACAGCAAGAAAAAAAAACGTTAAGCAAAGATCATGGTCTTCGTTTGCTTAGTTTTAATACTAGGAGTCTACGTGGTAAGGTTCCTCAATTTCATGCTTTGCTTGAAGAACATAAACCTGATGTTATCTGCATAACTGAGACTCATATTGATAGTACTATACCCCACTATTAGTTGTTTCCCTGAAATACAATGTATATAGGAAGGATCGTACACTGAATGGCGGAGGGGTGGCAATTGCAGTACGTAACGTGTACGCCAGGCTTTCATGCCTTGAGTTTGATTCAGACACAGAGATCGTTTGGGTCCAGATTCTCCTTCAAACAGGAAAGACCCTGTTAATTGGCTGTTACTATCGTGCTGATTACAAAGTCTGTGAGTGGAATCTCCTGGATTCATCGCTTGAAAAGCTCTCGTGGAATTCAAGTATTGATAGTATGCCTCATTATCTTAACCGGTGATTTCAATGCTAAAACAATTAATTGGAAGGATGGTATTCAAACTGCCTCATCTAACGAATCTCATCTTTTGGACCTGGCAAACAAGTATTTTTTGCCGCAACTCATGAGACAGAACCAACTCGTAAGCTAGACCCGCTAGTGTTTTTGGATCTGTTATTCTCCTCCATTCCCAACAGTATTGAAAACGTAGAGGTGGTTCCTGGCATGAGCGACCATGAAGTGGTTAGCTGTATATTTAGATCTAATCCTAAACGTATGCCACAGCCTCATCGAAAAGTTTACCTCTACTCTAAAGCTGATTTTGATGGTGTTTATTCCTTATGAAGGCCTTCCAGTGACACTTTACTGATGCTTACACTGAGCGATCTACTGAAGCTAACTGGGATGCATTCAAATCAGAACTTCACAAATCTAGAGATGCTCACATTCCTTCAAGGATGTCTAAATCCTGTCCCAAAGCTCCTTGGTTTAACTACAAAAAAAAAAACTCATCAGATCCAAAAATAGAATTCATACCAAAGCTAAAAGATCTGCCAGCCCTGAAGCCTGGGAGAAGTTTCGTACAGCTAGGAAGCTTGTTAAGCGCGAGGTTAGAAGTGCACATCAGAACTATGTCAAAAAGGTTGTGGACAACTTTGATGAGGACCCCAGGTTTCTGGAAGTATATTAAAGGTAAAGGACTCGATAATCAAGGTGTCCCAACGTTGAAGACTAATGGCACTAACCATGTTGCTGATAAGGATAAAGCTCAAGCTCTGGCCGACCATTTTAAATCGGTCTTTACTACGGAACATCTTGACCAACTTCCTTTCAAGGTGTCTGGTTTGCCCGTTGTTGAAGACATCATTGTAACACCTGAGGGGGTAATGAAACTGCTTAAAGAACTGGACGTCAACAAAGCCTGTGGTCCAGATGACATAAGTCCCAAGATATTGAAAGAAGGCTTGCTGATGCGAATTGCTTCTGTTCTAGCCCAAATTTTTCAACAGTCCCTGGATTCTGGAGATCTTCCGGAAGATTGGCTCCTTGCTATATGTCTGCCTCTCTACAAAAAAGGGGACAAATCTGCTCCCTCACATTACAGGCCAGTTTCATTAACATCCATATCATGTAAGCTCTTGGAGCATATAGTTCAAAAAGCATAACATCCTTGACTCCAAGACAGCATGGATTCAGGAAACACTACTCCTGTGTTACTGAACTTGTCTTATCAGCTGACGACTGGGCTTAAGCTGTCGACGCCGGAAGCAGGGTGGACATCGCTATATTCGACTTCTCAAAGGCGTTCGACATCGTGCCGCATGAACGTCTGAAGGCTAAACTTCACATGTATGGTATACGTGGAAAGCTGTTGACATGGATAACCACTTCCTCACCAAGCGTAAACAGAGAGTCGTGATTAATGGCTCCACCTCTGAGTGGGATACTGTTGACTCCGGAGTACCCCAGGGGACAGTCCTAGGACCTCTGCTATTTTTGCTTTATAATAAATGCTAGCTGATCCCTCCAATCTAATCCGTCTTTTTGCGACGATGTATAGAACAGTTAATTTCAATTCTGACTGTGATAAGCTTCAGGATGACATCAACAAACTTCAGGAATAGGGCATTATTTGGCAGATGGAATTCAACGCCAAAAAGTGTTATGTTATGAATATGGGTAATAAGAAGCAAATGTTCCTTCATAACTACAAGCTTAACAACCATCCGTTGTCTACAGTGGACCATCACCAGTAACATTGGAGTGTATCTTTCACACAAATTTAAGTGGGACTATTTCAGTATGATCATATGGTGAAGACGGCCAACCAAATTCTTGGCATGCTGAGAAGAAACCTTAGAAAGTGCTCCAGAGCAGCAAAGACAACAACTTTTTCTGGCATAGTTCGCCCGCACCTGGAGTAGGCGTCAGCAGTCTGGCTACCCCTATGAAGCTAAATATATCAATAAGCTTGAGATGGTGCAGAGGCGTGCTGCACGATTCGTTTTTTAGCAATTATAACGAGAAGCCATTGTTTCCATGATCAATACCTGGGTTGGGATTCCTTGCAACAACGCCGCGAAGCATCGCTTCTCATTCTGATGAAGCAGATCCTCATGGGTGAATCAGCCATACCCACGTCTACTGTTAAACCAGCCCCTACCAGATCAAGGCGTCATGGTCACAGCCTTTAGCTTGCGCAGCCTTTTTGCCGAACTGATGCCCACAAGTACTCTTTTGTTCCCACAACTGTAAGGATTGGAATAGTTTATCAGATAGCATCATCTCAATCAATTCAATGAACTCATTTAAAACCCAGTTATTAAATTTATTAGGCAACGCGACAATTTAGCAGCAATTTAAGTGGCCATTCCGTCTTCTCCCGTGGCTTTTACATAGATTTGTTCCTGAGCCCGTCGCCACGTACCAATCCAGATCCAGATCCAGATCGCATCCGGGCATTTTAAACGACATCAATGAAGCCACTATCGTTCAGACTGGTATACTGCAGTGCTTGATCATGTTGATCAAGACTCGCCAGTTGGACTACAACACTGTCAACGCAAGGTTTGGTTTGAGTCAGCCTGATATTTACATAATAATAATAATATTGAATGTTTTTTTTGTATGATACAAGAATATATTGCACTCGCTAGAAACATATTCTTGTATCATACTCAAAGCCATTCAATATTATATAAGTATCTTAATATGGGCTAGTTCCAATAAATACATATTAGATGAAATATTTAAAAATGGGCTTTAAGGACAATTTCAAATAGTCATTATATATGTCATACTGGGCCATTATTCCCATCATACTTCAATCTGTGGAATGTATTTGATACCTTTAACCTGGAACTTGCAACGTTTATATATAAACACTTTACTAACCAATTACCAAAACATTTTGAGAATTACTTTGTAAAACATGCCCAAATATAACCATACAAGAAAGTCCACAATAATTAAAATAATTCAATCAAACTTTATTCATAAGAAACAAAGTAGGTACATAAAAACCCAGGACACGAATTGGGTAGTCCCAACTCAAGCAGGGTGAATACATCAAAACACGAACAAAACGACAAAAAGCACCATTATAAGTAGAATAAGCATATATACACGTTTAAAAAGATAAATTGGGTTGTGAGGCTGCAGACAGGAGAAAATCAGTGAGATTAAAAGATAGGCAAAGACTACCAGAGCCGCCTACTAGCTTTTGATATATGGGCATTCAACCCACTGGGGCTCGTGTCTGCAGTTCCACAAAGCATAACTACAAAGTAAAGCGTAGTTTTGGACAGAATCTTAAAAAAGGATTTGGGGACTCTAGCATATACAAATTTAAAAATGTTTTTCAATCTGGTCTTGCTGTCTTTGGTGATGAGCCCCCTAGAACCAATCTCGACACAACAAAATTTAGCTTTGTAGCCGCTAGATTTCAGATCAGCTATAAGGGAGCTATATCTGTCCATTTTCTTTGAGTGGGTATCATTAATGTTCATTTCAAACGGAATGGTTATAAACTCCATGACAAAAATGCGCTTTCCAACCTCGTCCACGATCACAAGATCAGGACGTTGGCTTGTGGTGAGAATATTAGGTGGAACAGTACCTCCACCAATAACCCAGCCAGATGCAGTTTCCTGTTGCTAACGACGTGCTGTTGTGATGTTGTTCTATGCAGAAGGATTAAGTTAAGTCAAATTCACAGTGTCAGGATCAAAAACCTGTAAACTTGACTTACTTATTCCTTACACACAGATCTTTTTGCCAATCTCTGGGTGATTTCCAATCCACTATTCATCAAGAGTTCCATTAGGCTAGTTAGCAGTGCAGCAACCAAACCTACACACATGAAGACTCTCAGTTTCAAAATCAGAGATGAACAGCACATCCAGTGCGATGTGAAATTCCTGCTATTATACATACCCTGTTGTATTTGAGTGGGATTGTTTTTGTAAATTTTGCACACCATGCTTTTTTTTCACCTTTTACTTTCATGTATTATTTATTTATTTATGAAATAAATTGGCTTAATTTTTTGCAGCCTCTTGTTATATTTGCAGGGGGCAATGTTTATACTCGATCAACCTCCATAGGTCATGTAGCCCATTGTTACATTTCAGGGGCGTACCCAGGATTGGAGGACCTCGGTGTGCAGTCGGGGTGCGGGGACCTCTGATATTAAGTAAAAATAGTATGATTTTGTATATTTTTTGGCAAACCCCCGGGGTGCGCGGGGTTGGTACGCTGGTGCATTTTGAGCTGTAATTGTGTGACTAAATCACAAAGAAGAGTGCAGGCACTATTTCCTGGCTCTATTTGAAGTGGAAAATTTGAAATAATTTTGAAAAGAATCTGAAGGATCTGAAACATTTACCCCGCAGGGCAACCTTGAAACTTTTACCCTTATCAATTAAACCAAAACCTGCAGACTAGGGCAATTAAACTATACCTTTCTTTAATCCTTATGATGTGACAAAAGTATACTAGGTTTTAGTATAATTAAACTTACTCTATATTTCACCCTTTACATTTTTTTTTTTTTTTTTTTTGTCAAATTCACAGTTTCTGTATCAAAACCTGTAAACTTGACTTACTTATTCCTTACACACAGATCTTTTTGCCAATCTCTGAGTGATTTCCAATCCACTATTCATCAATAGTTCCATTAGGCTAGCTGTGCAGCAAACAAACCTACAGACATGAAGACTCAGTTTCAAAATCAGAGATGAACAGCACACTCTATGAGTTACAATAAGCTCATCTACCAAGGACACAGTTCAGTGGGTTGTACTTGTACATATATTGACATGAATTGACCTTGTGTGATCTGGGTATCATATATCATACCAAAAAAAACGGGTGTATTTTCTAAATACATTGGTGAATGAAAGCTACTGAACTGTGCCAAGAGAATTGAGATTTTACTAGCTCATATTGACAGTGCAATGTGAAATTCCTGCTATTATGTTGTATTTGAGTGGGATTGTTTTTGTAGAATTTTGCACACCATGTTTTTTTTCACGTTTTTACTTAATAATAATAATATTGAATGTTTTTTTGTATGATACAAGAATATATTGCACTCGCTAGAAACATATTCTTGTATCATACTCAAAGCCATTCAATATTATATAAGTATCTTAATATGGGCTAGTTCCAATAAAACATATTTAGATGAAATATTTAAAAATGGGCTTTAAGGACAATTTCAAATAGTCATTATATATGTCATACTGGGCCATTATTCCCATCATACTTCAATCTGTGGAATGTATTTGATACCTTTAACCTGGAACTTGCAACGTTTATATATAAACACTTTACTAACCAATTACCAAAACATTTTGAGAATTACTTTGTAAAACATGCCCAAATATATAAATACCATACAAGAAAGTCCACAATAATTAAAATAATTCAATCAAACTTATTCATAAGAAACAAAGTAGGTACATAAAAACCCAGGACACGAATTGGGTAGTCCCAACTCAAGCAGGGTGAATACATCAAAACACGAACAAAACGACAAAAAGCACCATTATAAGTAGAATAAGCATATATACACGTTTAAAAAGATAAATTGGGTTGTGAGGCTGCAGACAGGAGAAAATCAGTGAGATTAAAAGATAGGCAAAGACTACCAGAGCCGCCTACTAGCTTTTGATATATGGGCATTCAACCCACTGGGGCTCGTGTCTGCAGTTCCACAAAGCATAACTACAAAGTAAAGCGTTTTTGGACAGAATCTTAAAAAAGGATTTGGGGACTCTAGCATATACAAATTTAAAAATGTTTTTCAATCTGGTCTTGCTGTCTTTGGTGATGAGCCCCCTAGAACCAATCTCGACACAACAAATTTTAGCTTTGTAGCCGCTAGATTTCAGATCAGCTATAAGGGAGCTATATCTGTCCATTTTCTTTGAGTGGGTATCATTAATGTTCATTTCAAACGGAATGGTTATAAACTCCATGACAAAAATGCGCTTTCCAACCTCGTCCACGATCACAAGATCAGGACGTTGGCTTGTGGTGAGAATATTAGGTGGAACAGTACCTCCACCAATAACCCAGCCAGATGCAGTTTCCTGTTGCTAACGACGTGCTGTTGTGATGTTGTTCTATGCAGAAGGATTAAGTTAAGTCAAATTCACAGTGTCAGGATCAAAAACCTGTAAACTTGACTTACTTATTCCTTACACACAGATCTTTTTGCCAATCTCTGGGTGATTTCCAATCCACTATTCATCAAGAGTTCCATTAGGCTAGTTAGCAGTGCAGCAACCAAACCTACACACATGAAGACTCTCAGTTTCAAAATCAGAGATGAACAGCACATCCAGTGCGATGTGAAATTCCTGCTATTATACATACCCTGTTGTATTTGAGTGGGATTGTTTTTGTAAATTTTGCACACCATGCTTTTTTTTCACCTTTTACTTTCATGTATTATTTATTTATTTATGAAATAAATTGGCTTAATTTTTTGCAGCCTCTTGTTATATTTGCAGGGGGCAATGTTTATACTCGATCAACCTCCATAGGTCATGTAGCCCATTGTTACATTTCAGGGGCGTACCCAGGATTGGAGGACCTCGGTGTGCAGTCGGGGTGCGGGGACCTCTGATATTAAGTAAAAATAGTATGATTTTGTATATTTTTTGGCAAACCCCCGGGGTGCGCGGGGTTGGTACGCTGGTGCATTTTGAGCTGTAATTGTGTGACTAAATCACAAAGAAGAGTGCAGGCACTATTTCCTGGCTCTATTTGAAGTGGAAAATTTGAAATAATTTTGAAAAGAATCTGAAGGATCTGAAACATTTACCCCGCATGACAACCTTGAAACTTTTACCCTTATCAATTAAACCAAACCTGCAGACTAGGGCAATTAAACTATACCTTTCTTTAATCCTTCTGATGTGACAAAAGTATACTAGGTTTTAGTATAATTAAACTTACTCTATATTTCACCCTTTACAAACCTTCCCCTGCAAAATATACAAAGGTGACCTCTTAAAAAATATCAACCATGTTTTTTAAAGTAAATATAGGATGTATTTAGTGAGAAAAACATGGTTTGCAAGATTCTACAAAAAAAATCCACTCAAATACCCATTATAACACAAAGTCATACACTATTACCTATTAACCCTCTGAAGTCTATCACCTTTCTTACATATTTATCATGCTATAACCTCTGAGTAACCAATCAAAATAGACCTATATAACTTTCCAATCCATTTAGTATTTCTCACAATGTCTCTGATTGGCCAAATTCATCATAATAATCTAATGTATAACCAATAAAATAGGCCGGTTGACCTCAGGAGTTCATGACCAATGTGAATACAAATGGTATGCAGTTCCACTGTTCAGTATGAATTCTAACAGGTATTTGATCCCAGGCATTAACATGTTACAAAGCACATGCGTAGTTACAAAATCACTGCAGCAACAATCTGCAGTGGATGTTATTTATTCCGCATTCTGAATCACAATTAAAATGAGTACATAATTATGGTACTAATACATAGCATGAATGACCCAAAATTGGACCTGTTATCATGAACATGTAAAATAAAAAAATGATCATAAAACAAAGTTATTCAGGGGCGTACCCAGGATTGGAGGACCTCGGTGTGCAGTCGGGGTGCGGGGACCTCTGAAAAGTAAAAATAGGCTGGGTACGCTGGTGTTATTGAATGTTATTTATGCTCTATTCACATTTTAATGATTCAAATGTTTCTGATTCATAGTGTTAATTGAAATAGGTGAATAGGGCCAGACACGAACTTGTTACCAAAAACTTACACTTTCAAAATCACTGCACCATACTGCAAATTTTGTAGAACACGTAACGTGTCGGGAAGTGTTCTGCATGTGTTTGACAGGTGTTCGGAGAACACTTGCAGAACACTCGCAGAACATGTTCTATTGTAACAGATTTTGAACACCTGCAGAATGTGTCTGAGGTGTTCTGGATGTGTTCTGTAGGTGTGCAGAACACATACAGAACACCTAAAACACGTTCTGCAGGTGTTCAAAATATGTTACAATAGAATGCGTTCTGCAATATTTACAGTGCAACAGATTGCAGTCACTGGCAGTGAATCTTACTTATTCTATGTTCGGAATCATGATCAAAATAGTTAATGATTCGGCAGGATATCATAATTCTAAACGGAGTATCGACCCAAAAGTCAAACTATTAGTAAAAGATTACATAATCACTACAACTGACACAACAAATGGCAAAAGTCTTATTCTAAGTTCTAAATCAAAACGATTACATGATTTCAATGCATAGCATGAATTTCAGAAGGTATTAAAGGGACACGAGGAGATTTTTTTAAATAATATAATAATAATAGCAGAGATTTATATAGCGGCTTATGCTATTGGCCTCTAAGCGCTTTCACAAATGGCCGCTGATCACTGTGGCCCAACCATACCATAAACCAATTTAGCATCATTTCAGGGATGCAGCAGATCGGGATCAGCGCTTTCCCTTATCAGCAAACATACATCGAGATAACCATCGCAGCCGGGACCAGCTTCCCAAATATCGCATGGGTAAATCGGGACAATCAAGCGGTTAATTCTTGTCCAGGGAAATTACAAGATAGCTGAATCTCACAGGGTACGAACGCACGCCTATACGCACTGATGAGAATACACTGGAGTCGAGCGATTACCTGATTGAGCTATCTGTCCGCTAAAAAAATTTCTCTAAATTAGAACATAATTGGTTGTAGAACACCTTCCAAAGATGTTTCAAAACTTTATTGGACAACAAGTGGAAAAGCAAACCAAAAACTAAGTTTTGAACTTGCTGGTTGCCCTAATCAGCCCTATAGAGCAGCACACTTGCATTTTTTGGTCATTCACGACAGAAAATGTCGAATTAATTGTTTGTTA
>JAMKCH010021531.1:0-44592 GCA_023653785.1 Ophioderma brevispina
AGCTTTCCATTGGTATATAGCTTAATATATGCCATCCGAGCAATGAGGATCACCTTTTAAAGATCTCCTCATTTGGATTGTAGTCTAACGAATCGTCTAGAGTGCAAAATGAATTTTGGCGGGAACGTTCTTTTGTTATAGGATCCTCATTTTGTGATTAAAAATGTTATTTTGCTTCTTTTTGTTATATTGAGATTCCTGGCAGAGAATGTACCAAGAGAAAATGGAATTCCCCTTGTGCTATATTGAGAATATACAGTATGTGTTTGTAAACATGCTCGGAGACTTTTCTGAAAAAGATACTATAAATAGCTAGAGACTTTTTCTCAGGGATTTTCCAGATATGGTGCAAGAAACAAGATTGCAACATAGCTAATTTCCAATGCAATAATCATTGAACTTTTCTGTGGGATAATGTTAGGTGAATTTCCAGATGATGAGTGGAAGATCAAAATGCATAATGTTAGGTTATTCTTATGCATGATGTTATTGTAATAGCCTATTTCCAGACATTGGGAAGTACTAGCTGTGAAATAAATAATGCTGTTGCTAAAGACTCTAGGCCAGTAGTTAATTTGGATCTCCTAAAATGGAAGATCGGTGCAGTACCAAGATCAATTGATATTTTAGATATACCACATGGGCTTTTAAGCTATTTTTTCTACTGTCATCTTTGAAGTCTTAAATCGTCGTGTAAGTGCAACAGGGTCGTGTGCAATAGCTGACATTTGTCACAAATTCCGATCAAACATACTATTATGCCATACTATTATGGTCAGTCACTCTTGAAACGGTTATTCAGGCAACTGTGTCACATGAAGATCCATTTCAGGAGCCACTGACCAAAGGAGAGATACTTGAGTTCTCCTAATACATGGCAGCACACAGATATATCACATGGTAGCTATTGCACTTACGACCTTGTTGCACTCACATGACGAACAGTAGATATTTGCGACAGACGGACTTTGTGGAAATTCTGCATTGATATAATGCCAAACTATTTTGTGTCGTTAAGGGACCTATAAAACCTTGTCTTCTCGAACTGCTGGACAGCATTATCTTAGGGATTGCTCCGAATAGGAAATAATACAGGGTGACCCAATAAAAACGTTATCAAAATGAAAGTAATATTTTTCCAGTTCTGTAATTTGATATCTGTGGATTTTATTTTATCATAAAGAATGGGTAATAGAGCATCTTACCTGAATTGTTTGTTCATTTTGGTTGAGGGGTTATCAAGATATGTTCCACTGAACAATAGGTCAGCAAAACAGACTTGTCCACGGAGTATCATTTTTCTTAGGCATGGTTGAACACAATTGCAACATCAAAAGTAATTTATCTTAACGGTCTTACCTTTAGTTTCTATCTACCACATGTCCTCCCTGATTTGCGATGCACTTGGTAGCCCTGGAGTTCATGTGTTGAACAGCTTTTGATGTTATACGCGTTCTCCTAATTGCGGTAAATGCATCGTTTATCCGTCGTCGTAGTTCTGGTATTGTGTTTGGGGGACCCTCATTGTAAACTCTAGCTTTTACATCACCCCATAGCCAAAAATCAAGCGGAATTGACCGAGTGACCGAATGATCCGATTTGGAAAGAGTTCCGGAAGGCGGTTTCTAACCATTACAGACACGTGTGCTGGTGCACCGTCTTGAAGAAACCAGGCACGAAGAATTGCTGCTGAAAAATGAGCCGCAACTCTGGTTCCAAATGTTGATTAATGATATTGAGATAACCGGCACCATTCAAATTTCCATTAATAAAAATGGGCCCAATTAGATTATTGTTACCTGTAACAGCTGCTAAAACTGCAACTTTCCTGCGATCATTAGGTCTGTCGTAGACAAATTATTGGGAGGGTTCCCTTTTGGCGCATACTATCTCACATTTGGAGAGCTCACTGAGCCAGTCATTGGAAAATTGGCCTCATCAACAACAACAAGTTCTCTTAAGAAGCGCCGTGGTCTGTTGATTAGCCAATTGCAAAACGTCAGCCTACGTTGAGGATCACCTGCATCCAAATTATGGCGTCTCACAATTTTGTATGGATGCCAATTGATGTGACGATTGGAGACACGGTTTCTCCTTATGGCTTGCGCGTGGGTTGTTGCACAAAGCTCCTGCTTACAGCTGAGTGTTCACAGATGTTCTGACGCTCCAGGCCGTCGGCTTCGTCATTGCTTGACATTTTCCAAATTTCCCTACTTCAAACAGTTTTCTCATATTACAGATAGCAGGCTTGGTTGGTACTTCTCATACAGGGAACCTGTGTGGCCATTTGCCGTTGCACAGTTACATAGCTACCAGTTTGGTATTAAATCTAACCGACGAAGGAACCGTTGTTGTGGCGAAAATATTGAGGTGCCATTATATGAGACTGTTTAAATTTCTGTTCAAGAAAGATATCTTGGTAAAGCACAATGCCACGCTACTGTAACGGACAGTATGATGTTAGATTTGAAAAGCCAGCCCTGACACAAGACAGAAAATGGCACAAACTGCATGTTTGATTTCCGATTTGAAAAAAGCCCGGTTGCCCAAACACTTGATGTGTACTTATCATTCCATCATGAAATACCCAATGGACAAGTTTGTTTTGCTCTTTCTTTTAATTTGTTTTGGTCTTTAATTCTGGACATAGGTCGCCACATAAGCGTGGAGTAAAAATTACATCTTAAGAATATTTCTGTGTTTTATTGTGATGCCATTGTTGTTGTGCTTTCAAATTCTTGAAACCAATCAATTTTATTTTGAAACCAATATAATAAATGTGTATATTATTAGTCAAAATTCAGATTTATTGTGCACAAGGATCATTTGTGTTTAAAGCCAATGATACATTCAGTCTTCTATTCTTCATATTCATCATATCTTCTTCTTTTTCTTCCTCCATTTATGATTAAAATACATTTTATTTCTCTATTTCTGAGAAATTTACTAGTCCAGGGCGGAGGAACCAAACCTTGAATATGACCTTGCAAAGAGTCTGCACGAAAGTTTTTGATGGTTTCTAGGCAACATTGAGGCCGCTGATTCCAAATCTTCAACTTTTGCCTCTTTGAGCATTTTGAGATCTAAAAGGAGTACATTAACAGTGGCTAAAAGTTGTAAACGTTTCATACTGACTAAAAGGTCTATAGATATGTTCATCTTGTGGTAAGGATTAAAAGGTATCGTTTGCTATATCTAGAACAATTACTTTTAATACAGTATGCTTAAAATGTTTCAAGGTCACCCTGGGGTAAAAAATATAATGCACCCATGCTCAAATTCTTCATCCTTATAGATTATGCTGTAAAATACATGTTATGTGATTTGTTTGACATTGGGGATATAATTAGCCCACAGGGCCTATGGGGGATCAGCACTCTTGCCTCTATTAGATATCGTTGAGCTGATTAGCTTATGGTAAATTTACATTTCTTGTTTGAACATTCCCATACGAACAATTTGAAACTAATCGGATACATATTGAATGCTTATCACAATGACGACCTTGAACAGTTTTTGGTCTTGCAAACACAAACGGCAGTAGATATAGGAAATTATACCTTTTTTAATCCTTAGCATCAGATGAATATGTCTAGACACCTTTAAACCACGTGTGAAACATTTACAAATTTTGCCCTGTTAATTCGCCCCTACCCTATCTCAAAATGCTTAAGGATGACAAAGTCATCAAAATCTGGAATCAGTAGGTCAATGTTGCCCAGAAAACATCAAAAAAACATTTTGTGCACTTATAAGTTCATATGGGACTGAAATCTGTTTATATGGAAGGGAAAAACTGGAATTCGCTATATTGATATCATCCCATATGTTTACACAAAGACGCCAATTGGCTAAAGTAATATAACTACCCGGGGTTTTCCGTCTTACTGTATGTTGCAAAACATGTTGCAAAATGGTAGTTTCCCATTATGTATTAATATAAATGATGCAATACAGATTGATGTCCTTTATGCATGATTATGTTGTAATATCTACTTTAGGCAAATATGTGTGAATACTATATAAGTGTATTGCAAGTTAAAAATTTTGCCGGTTGTTTAGTTGTGGATATCCAGGATGGGAGATTAGGAGGTACATAGTAGCAGGATCCACTATGATAGATACCACAGGAGATGCATGTGCAAGCTATTCTCCGCTGTCATTTCCAAGCCCAACAGACTTCAGTTTTGGGAAAGAGGGTTCAAGTTTATGAGTCCTACAAGAGACATTTGCGTGAGGTAGTAACAGTTATAGAGTATTGTAATGCAGAAAATAGTGTCTCGAGGGACACCCGTCTTCTTAAAACGGTGGACACAAAGTTATTTTCATGACTGAGAAGATTCACATGGATATTATATTTCCGGTGGACTTATGTGGACTGCTGCTGTTCATTTTGTAGTCTTCGCAGAGTGACCCATTATCATCGCTGAACTGCAAAGCTTCCTTTAATTCTGGACATTAGTTGAACTGAGATTATAGTAATAATCAGTGAGGACATGAGTGTTCATATTGAATTGTAATTGTGTTTTGGACATTCCAAATTCTTGAACACAATCAATGATTAAAATTATAATATATGAGTGTTATTATTTAAAAATTCTACATTTATGCACAAGGCTCATTTATCTGTGTTTAAAGGTTATTTCTGACCTTGGCGTTCACGTGACATCGTAACATAAATTAGTTATTTGTCATATATTTAGCTCTGGTTGCGGAAAGGGAGAGGGGGTGAGGGAAAAGGGGGGAGCTCTCCCCTATCATATTGAATAGTTTGCATTTCAATTCAAATAAAACCTTCACTGATTCTATTTACTTTCTATTTGTTTGATAAGGTTATGGCTTTGGATATTATTTCTCAGAAAATAAATGGACACATCAACTACCCATGTCCTAACATCTCTGAATAAGGCGATCAATAACAGAGCATAACATAAACATTGATTTGAAGATTGCTATAGCTTATTACTTCACTCGTAAACTAAATGCACCCATTTTAGTATATTTGAAACTGTACCAATCCACTAACATCTGTGAGATTATCGTGCATTGTTAGCGAAGCTGCTACTTAAAAAATCCCACTTTCTTCAGGTGAACACATTTTAGTTAAACCAAAGTTCAACCGAGGTTACGGGTAGGCAAACTACTTTTAAAACTGGATTACTCTACCTTGTTGAGAGGAGATCTCAAAAATTGTGGGACTTCCAAATCAGTCAAGAGATGGCTTACCTCAAAAAGAGAATAGAGGTAATGATTTGTTACGATTTTTTAAGTGGGGATTTACCTGATACTTGTTTTTAAAATATGCTGTTTAACAAAATATTTAATCCTATTGTTACCCAATGCTGTCATATCCTAGGAATCATAATCTTCAAACCAGAATTATACGCTCATTGGTTAAAAAAAAAAGTGTAACGCGGACGATATTACATACATTTTAGTCGTGGCCGTGGAGACGGTACCAAATATCAGTTCTACTTTCGTTATTATCGCTCTTCGATATTCTAAACTATTTGCGAAGCTAGCGAATGACTGCCCCATTGCCATGGCAACGGATTCAATACAAAGCGAGCGAATGAACGCTTAAAGCTGCATCGAAAAAGATTGGAGTACAATATGACCGTAGCGTGTGCTTTTTGTATTGGGATATTACAGAAACATTTCTAGACTGGCATCTCATATGTATCGTCTCTAGACGAGTTCAGTGATATCGAGCAAGCTTAGATATGGAGTTACGTACATAGCATATGTGAGCTACGGTTACTGTGCACTGTGTTTAATATTATTGTCATGATATGATTGGAAACGCTATCGTATTTTTTGCGAATGGAGGGTGGAGGGGCCCCGGGTTTCAGGACATGCCAACATACAGGCAACAAAAAGACTAAGCTTCCGCCGTAACCCGAGTGTTAGTCTTATCAAAGACATAACGGTAGAAGGGCGCTCTTACGCATATCGAACGGGTTTACAAACCAGACTTTGACTAAAGGCTATTCCTGGTCACAAATATTTAACTAACTGAAGTTCTTGGAAATGACAATGTTTTGCAGCGAGGTTAATCCACTAACCTCGACGGATTTTGACGTCCAATATTTTTTTCTTAAAAATGTCATGATATTTCTAAGATCTTTTGAACCAATGTTTCGTGAAAAGCGATTTTTTAATGTCACTGACCAGGATGCCATAGAAATGCACGTAGCAGGTTCCCAAATTACCGTTTGGAAATCCCCAATGCCCACATCGAACAGATCGTGTCCTCCCCTCCCACCCCCCCCCCCCCCCCCGTGCGAATGTTTTATCAATTACAGCTCGCAAAGAGATTTAAACCCGGAGTTGGAGGATCCGTCCTGGTATATTCCGGGCGGGCGTGCCGGGGTGTTGGTGTTTTTCAAATTTGTGTCTGAACTCTGCATGGGCGAAGTAGGCTGTATAACTGGCTTATGTTTAAAGCGGGCAATATAGCGCAATCAGTTAAGCGCTCGACTACAGGGTATTGTGTTCATCCATTGCGGAGTCGTGTGGTTCGAGCCCTGTGAGATTCGATATCTTGTAATTTCCCTGACAAGAAATTAACCGCTTGGTTGTTCCCGATTTACCCCTGCGATATTTGGGGGAAAGCTGTCCCCGGCTGCGATGGTTACCTCGATTGTATATAGGTTGCTGCTAAGGGAAAGCGCTGATCCTGATATGCTGCATCCCTAGGAAATTGATGCTAAAGGTTTATGGTTATGGTTGGGCCACAGTGATCAGCAACCATTTGTGGAAGCGCTTCTTAGAGGCCAAATAGCATAAGGCGCTGGGGGAGACATAAATCTCGCTATTATTTATTATTATTATGATTTTGGGATTTTTTTTTGTGTTTGCAGCTTCCATCATATGCGCGCATGCGTGACATGATTATTCACAGTTCCTTATTTCAGTAGTGATTCAGGTCTGAGCAGGTTCAGGATTCCTTCCTGTACGCGGTGGGATTCATCATGTTCCAACTAAAATATCCGTGTGAATACGTATTTGAGAGGGTTAATTTTGAGTGTGGTAAAGGACACATATTCATCCTATATCAAGAACATACCTAAATTGATACAACCCCATATCTAGAAATGATTTAGAAGTTCAGATTTCCCGTAATTTTCACCCCATCAGATCCCATCACCCCATCAGAATTATCTGCAATAGTTTATATATCTTTGTTTGGTTTTATTAAAAGAAAGAAATGCTACCCTTTATTACAACAAGAAGGATAGCCGTATATTAACACGCATAATTAGAATACGACCCGGATATGGATAACAAAAATAATTTTGTTATTTGATGTCCCTAATGGGGTGCCAGCCCAACGACCTCCAACCCACCACCGCCTTGCGCTCTGTCTCAGCGCTGCTGGATATGCCGCCCCAGCAAGGTGCAACAGCTCTCACACAAAGAAGCTGGACACAGTTACTCAACGCGACCTTGAGAACCATACTGGTTGCCTCCGTCCCACTACATCTGAGTTTCTACCAGTGCTTTCAGGATTGACATCTTGCAGTGTTTCGAAGAGTAACACCACACGTACCAACTCGTGTAGTGTGAGACAACAAGCACCTGCTGCCATAACACTCAAAACATCCCACAGCTCGGCAGACAGAGATGGGCTCTCGTCGGACCTTTCTGTCGCGATACGCTGCCTAAAACTCTCCAGCTCCTCCATCAACATCTTACAACATGGACACTGCCTGGCTAGATACTCCAAGACCCGACCAACTCACTATTACACCTATTACACCTATGACAGAACTACCACTGTAGCAATCTTTCCACGCAAGGAATGGGTCACCTTAAACCCCGGATCGCACGGAGGCGGTCGCTTCAACAGCAATATGCACGATGGGGGCTGCGGCCATCGCCTGCCTGCCAATGTGGTTCTCCATCACCAGTCTGCGGATCACATTTCAATGATGCCCTTCCTTCGCCACCTGTGGACATAAACTTCTCAAAACCCAACCAAATCAACAGTGAGTGCTCCACGTTTACAAACACATTAGCTGCTGCCTTCATACGCAAGAAGAAAAGAAGTATGATGGTCACTGACATTGCAATATTAGACGATTTCCCTGATGTACATGATGTAGTCACGGGATTTTTTATGATGTGAATTGAAGGCATTCGCCATTAATGCAAACTTCGCCAGCCATTTTGTGAACCTCAAAAACGGTTGGGTAGCTCAGCTAGAGGTAATTACTGCTGTCGTTCATGAAGCATAAATAATATGATGAGAACGCTTGGTTCCCACCCTTGGTTTGGACATTGTTCGACAGACAGATTTGTGGAGAAACTAATGCAGAATGTTTGTGTATCAAGAATACATACTAACGGTCCTTACCTAGTCAATACAAAGGGTTGATAAAGGCCACGAAAAATGTTCTACGGGTGACGGGAGGGAAGCTTGAAGTAGGGTCAGTCGGTTAGGCGGTTTTGTTAATCTTGCGCCCAACTCTTCGCTCGCACCAAAACGGCTTATCTATTTTACTTGCACATAAAAACGAATATTTCCTAAAAATGCCAACGGCTCATTTATTAAACCATTTGCAGTGACGTCACTCTATTTACTAAACGGTGTGTGTTCTAATTTCTACGAATCTTCAGTTACCATGTCTAAATGTAAGATTCGTATCTACGAATCTACAGTCCAGTGTGGATTCGTATCTACGAAACTACGAGGGAATTTAACCCACACATTAAAAGTATTAACAGAAGATTCGTAGAAAGAGAAATTTGATCTCACGATTTATAAATAGATTCATGGACCATTGTGTGGTATTTAAGGTGTGTGAACGAAGTATAAAAGGTGTCTCAAAATTAATACAGAAATTCATGTGAAAAATAACGACTTGGGATACAGAGAGTTATTTTTTGTGTTCGAAATATTTGTGGTATTTATGATTTTTGTTACACGTGTTGTTTTTTAAAACTATATGCACCTCCAGTGTTAACATGTTTGATTTTAAGAATTTCACCTATCTGTCTTATAATCTATGGTTATCTATTTCATGTATTTCATAATTTCCTTCAATTATTATAGGCCTGCAATTCTTTGTCGGATTTTTCAAAATGTAACATACCGTTCGGTTCTTTGTTTTGGGCCTTAAAATATATATATTATATTTTTTTGAAGATTTTTTTTTTATTCTAACGTATTCAATCTTTCAAATGTCTACTGTATAATTTTAACATTTTAGGCCTTGCTTGAATTCATTTACTACAGATGAATTAGCGAATTTATAATTTCTTTAAAATGCGGTATTAATTCTGGTTGTTTCACTTTAAACGGTATAATGAAAGTTCGGTTATTGTTTAAGCCTCGTGTTAAAGGTATCATTTAGAGTTGTTAATGAAAGTTTTACATGGCCTCGGATTGTTGTCAATCGGAGGGCTTAATATTGTTAATATTTTCAATCATTTTGTATTATCCATTGATTATGATAGGGCCTTTTTAAGGTCCTATGTGATGTCAAACCAAACCAAATTGGCTGGGATGTCATCTATATTTTACACGTGTCCTTAGGGTTTTTTAGGGGGAGGCAGAGGGGTCACAAAACAGTAGATTTGATTGAGGTAAAATTGCCCATATTGACTATTCTGTACACCGAACAAAGCCACTCTATGAAACATTTTCATCTTGTAATAGATATAGCCAACAAAAAAGGTTTATCTCAGCTCTTTTGCCCGAAAACCCTCAGGTCATTTATTTTAGTAATAAAAAAAAGTCATGTGTTACGGGATTTTTTTATCGTTATTTACCGTTGCTCATTTTTTAAAAGTCGATAAGACATCCAAAACATCAAAATTGCAATGGCCATAAAATCGCCAATTTTTAAAATGTATGCGCGCGTGAAACCGAGACAATTTCCACGGGGGATCTCAAATTTGCTTTGCGTAGGGACGTGCCCCGAGAGTCTGCAAACTGAACCTAATTTATACCCATTTTTGTGAAAAAAGCTATGATATACAAGAAATGTAGATCTTATGGCCAAATTAACCACAAATATGCCATTTCCTCAAAATTTCGGACGTTTATTAGCAAAGTTTGGCTTCAGAGTTAGGAAAAATTTGAGCTCATGACTCATTTTCCAAACAAATTTTATAAGATTTTTTAAAGGACCTATTAATATACTAAAATGGCATGAACAAGGTTGTCTTTCATATACCAGAGGTTGAAAATGAGACCCATATTCGCGGCACGTCCCCGTATGGTCTTATATGTTGAGTTGGCCCTACCCTCCCCGGACAAATTTTTGGTATAAAAGAAAACAATTTCACGCACCTTCAATAGACTGCAAATCTGGACATGTGAAATGTTGTAATCCTTGGCATAATCCGGGGGGAATTAGTACATTTCAACATTAAATTTGTCCTGTATAAATTTCTCATGAAGCGGTCGTTCAATTAAGTTTCCATGTGATGATTCTGCAGTAGATTGATTCTGGTTATGGATAAATACCGTTGCCTTAATATATTCTGGGATATCTGGGTGGTGTGCATTGGTGCCTAAATTTCCAAAAATCCCTTCCCCTTGACAAGAGCTTTCGAAAACTACGCTTACCTTGTATTCCATCATGTCAGTGAATGGGTACCTGCGACATCGAGACACGAACCATGTGCATGTAGCAAGTATGCATCCCAAGTACTGATGTGTGGACTCGAAAAGGAGATCGATAATTATATAATATTGGATGGCTGAGGTTGAAACAGAAAATATCGCCCAAGCCTAGATCAAATATTGGGCGAGTCGAAGACGAGCCTGATATTTTCTTGGCGAGGGCGATATTTTCTGTTATCAGCGAAAAAAAGCATGTCAAATATATTATTATTATGCAAGAAGAAGCCGACTTGACTTGACGGTTTCCATGACGATGCCCAATATTTTTGGTATGGCAGTGTTGGGCGGTACGCATTACTTGCACTGCAGTATTGCACACAAGATGCATAATAATTAATTCTTATCGTGCCAATTAACAGACTTTCAACTCTTTCAGACTATAAATGGATGATGTAATATGCAAAAGGTTTTTCAAAGGATTGAGAGTTTTTTACTGACCTTGATTTTACATTGGAGCAATGGTTAAGTCAGGGAAACCTCTCAAGAAGTGGATCGTAGTTCGAATTCACTCGGGCTTCGCCCTCGGAATTCGTAACTCGAATCCCACTCTTTTTTCGAACTGGATCACCCCTAACAAAGAGGTCAAATCGATATAAAGTGCGAGCTAAACAGGGCGTCTTGAAAAATGAAACCGAGATGACGTGCGTTAAATTGGACACGGTGATTGTATTGCAAAAATTATACCTCTTGTTAAATGTCTTAGTGATTCCTCTTTCAAATGACACCAATTAACCACCCCTAGCTACCGTGTGGATGATGGACCACGGATTGGTCAATAAAGAATGCCAACAATGACTTTGCCCCAAATTTCTCTTTGATAAGACTAGCAGAAATACACATTAGTCGCACACTGTTCTGCAATTGCAAGCTCCGTGGTTAAGCATCTCTCAGATGATCAATGAGGAAATCGTTCCACAATTACAGGAAAATTACCTATATAAATTTGAAAGTTTAAGTCGGGTATGCTGGATTCAGAAAGGAATGTCGGCTAATCGGCAGATTTTTGTAGTGGGGGACTGTAGTGAACAGATCTTATGTGAGTGTGCAAATCCGGATAAAATTGTGAATTTTGGTACACAAGTACTTTATACATTGATAATAATAAAAAATGATGGAAGCACTTGCCACACCCCTTTCATGGCCCCCAGCTTGGATGCCAAGGTTACACAGGGGTAACATTTTTAAAATGTTCCGATTGTGTTGAAAAGCACACCATGATGTCTGTCTGGTTACAAGGATTCCATAAAGGTATAGTTTATACTATCTGTGACTTATAGTTTAGGAATTATGGGGTAAAAACTGTAAAAATGGTAAAAAAGTCAATTTTGGTTTGTACAGGGGTCAAAAATTAAAAGTTGCTCCAATTTTTGTAAAATCTGGTTCAAATTGTTGGTTTAGCTCATAGAATGAAATATAGGAATAGTTTTGACTATCTTACGTGTCTGGTTATTAACCAAAATGGCGAATAAAGTCAACACCTATCAACAGCTATTGGCAGCTATTGGATTCTATTGACCTGTGACCTATTTTGTTGGATAACGTGAAAACTAAGCATAATAGATAACGTAAACTATTCCTTATTTCAATCCTTTAAGCTAGGGAAAACAATTTGCACCACATATTAACTGAATCAAAGCAACTTTTAACTTTTGACCCATGTACACATCAAAATGGACTTTTTCACCATTTTTACAGTTTTTACCTCATAACTCCGGAACTATAAGCCATAGATAGTGTAAACTATACCTTTTTGGAATCCTTGTGACCAGACAAACACCATGGTGTGCTTTTTAACACATTCAGAACATTTTAAATTTTTGACCCCTGTATAACCTTGAAACCCAAGCTGGGGGCCATTAAGGGGGGTTGGTAAGTGCTTCCATCAATTTATGGATTATCAATGCCTAAAGTACTTGTGTGCAAAAATTCACAATTTTATCCGGAAGCGCACACTCTTACACTACAGTCCTCTGCTATTGGGCCAGGGTACATATGCTTGAGTTGAAAGAAATTGGGCGCATGTTGAAGGACGATGGGAATATGTTAAGACAACTGTGATGAAAGCCCGTATCTCACAAATCTTCCAATATCAATTTGTGTCCTCGCCATATGTGACGGTACCTGCATTGCTTGGTATATATCATAAGAGAGAGGAGAGAGGACGAAACTACATGCGGAAGTGTAAGCGGATCTTTGCACTTCCGCATGCATGCGGACCTTTGCATTTTAGCATGCGGAAGTCCCAAAAAATCGGTCGTTGTAAATACCTGAGAAACGATTTGATTTAATCCACAGATCCACTGTCAAAACCAAAACACTTGATTCCGCAACGGGCACCACGTAAATTCTCCCTAATCATACAATTTCGAATATGATAATTGAAATCCTATAGGTAACCTCATGGGTTCCCCTCAGAAGAGAGAAACGTCATAAAACGCCTTTGCACTATACAGTCACAATGCTCTAAACATCCAGGAATGCAATGATTAAGCCCTTATTGTTTGCTGGTTTGCATTCGTTCATTTTCCCTTGCCCTACTTTTTTCATAATTCATGTGTTTTTCATTTGACTAACCTGCTGTTATTTGTTTACTCACTTATTGTTATTATTATATTTTTATTATTATCATTATGCCTCAGATCTATTTGTTGAGGTCTAGTCATTAACCCACCCCTTCACACATTGGATGAACTGGTAAGAAGTTAACAATTTGACAAAGCTGTTATTACAGAATTATAACACCAAATACAGCCCTCAAAGAGTTTTACCATTGATGGATATTACGCGTTTAATACATGCAGGCATGAAATAAGAGATTGTCGTCTCCATGTATACGTGAAAGACAACATCAAGGCTGGACCAATTGCAGACATTTTAGTACCTCCAGAACTTGGAAGTATTTTGGATCATGTTAAGGCACTCCAACATATATTATATATATATATATATTAATATATCTATCACGGGTTCGGCCCTGATCATTTTCTTGCAATATCACGCCCTTTTGGTTTTGAGATGGACCATTAGCCTACATTTTGGTTTGTGGGTTTAGAAACCAAAACGACTTTTTATGTCAATCTTTGATCTTAACAAAGATTCCTTATCCAATTACTTTCATATAAACATCCCAATGATTTCTTCACTTAATTTCTCTTATGACATTTTGTAACGCACTGAAAAACCATCACGCTCAAAGCCGCCATCTTGGATTTTCAGCCAATTTTCATTAATTTGCTAGTTTTTTTGCATTTTGAAACCATGGATGAATTTTTTCTTTCATTTTTTTTAAGCTTACAAGTAGTTCTATGACAAATATCTTTAACATAATACAATTAAATGTTTGTCCTTACCGACTTAGTTTTTTATCATTTTTGGCATAATATCGAGCCGTCTATGGACACTAAACCCTGTTTCCCAAGAGGTGGACTCTACCTTTTACTGCAGTTTTTTATTCCGGAAATCCAAACATACACCTTACCAAGACCACATGGTAAATCATTTGATTAAAGCTGGAGATTATTTGATATCTCATAAATCACAAGATGGTGTTTTTTAGTATTTATTCCAAGAACTTTCTCATGGTAACTTTGTTTTGAAATGGAGCTGAACAAAGTAATTGTTACAGTAATAAGCCTTAGATGACGGATAGAGTCAAGAACCTTTTTCGATCATTGTGAGATTTTTTTTGAGATTTAAAGGTGTCTTATACGAAAGCGGGAGGACCTGACAAAATTCCAAAGAAGGTTCTTTCTGTCGTGCAGAAATTGCAAAATCATCATCTTAATGCTCTAACGACAGCGTATTTAGCTTGTTCACTTCAGATGTGATCCAATACAATGGTAAGCATTCCAAATATGAAACAAATCTAGGGTTCGAAACCAGGCGGTGGCGGCCAAGCCCCATTCATTATAGCAATTCACCCAATATGTCAAAAGAAATTACAGCAATACGGAGTACAAACCACACACCAATTTGGGTGATTTGATGTGGGTCGGTCATGGGTGTTCCCATGACCTACATACGACCTCGTCCTCGTTCGTTATTAATACAAAAAAATTCAGAAATAACCCTTCCATTGGAGTTGATTCTTCAACTCCAACGGTTTTGGAATAAGAAAATATTCCTTGACAACATATAAAAAAATCAGAATTTTTCGTCAAGATTTCGCTTTTACGTGTTAAAAAAAAAAAAAAAAAAAAAAAATATATATATATATATATATATATATATATATATATATATATATATATATATATATATATATATATATATATATATATATATATATATATATATATATATATATATCACAGGGTTCGGCCCTGATCATTTATTGCATATCCGCCATTTTGGATTTTTGACCAATTATCCTACATTTTGTGGGTTTCGAAACCAAAGACGAATTTTATGTTGAATTTTTTGAGTCTTAAAGTATTCCTTATCCAATTATCTTTCATATAAATAATACCAATGACTTGTCTTCTACTTAATTTTCTTCTTATGACTATTTTTGTAAGCACCTGAAAAACAATACGCTCAAAGCCGCCATCTTGGCTTTTCAGCAAATTTTCATTAATTTGCGAGTTTTGTTGCATTTTGAAACCATGGATGAATTTTTTCCTTTCTGTTTTCTTTTCATGTTTTAAGCTTACAATAGTTCTATGACAATAATCGTTAACATAATACAAGTTAAATGTTTTGTCTTCGACTTAGTTATCATTTTTTGGATAACTCGCTCGAGTCCGCTATGTACACGAAACGCCGTTTCCAAGAGGTGGACTCGTAACCTTTACTGCAGTTTTTTATTCCTGATCCAAACATACAACTTACCAAGAACACATGGTAAATCATTTGATTAAAGCTGGAGATAGTTGTCTGTAGTAAATCCAGATGGTGTTTTTTCCGTATTGATTCCAAGAGACTTTCTCATGTCCACTTATGTTGAAAATGACTTAACGAAAAAGTACATTGTTTTACAGTAATAAGCCTTAGATGACGGATAGAGTCAAGAACCTTGTTTTCGATCATTGTGAGATTTTTTTTGAGATTTAAAAAGGTGTCTTATACGCAACGGGCGGACCTTACAAAAGTCCAAGAAGGTATTTTCTGTCGTGGCAGAAATTGCAAAATCACATCTTAATGCTCTAACGACAGCGTATGTAGCTGGTTCACTTCAGATGTACCAATACAATGGTAACATTCCAAATAAGCAAATCTGGGTTTCGAAACCAGTCGGGGTGGCGGCCAAGCCCCATTCATTACAGCATAGCAATTCCCAAATATGTCAAAAGAAATTACAGCAATACAGAGTACAAACCACACACCCACTTGGGTGATTTGATGTGGGTCGGTCATGGGTGTTCCCATGACCTACATACGACCTCTTCTCCGTATCGTTAATTTAATACAAAAATTCAGAAATAACCCGTCCATGGAGTTGATTCTTCAACTCCAACGGTTTTGGAATAAGAAAATATTCCTTGACAACATATACAAAAATCAGAATTTTTTTCGTCAAGATTTCGGCTTTACGTGTTAAAAACCAATGGCGATGTCTGAAATTGGGATTTCTTGGCCGCCCTCCCCTGGTTCGAAACAATGCGAGCGCTTCTTTCTGGAAATGTCCTCGTGTCTCTTTAAAACAGCTGTTTGACCCCATGCAAATCGTTTTTTTATATTTAGAACAATTCTAAGCAGTGGCAACACAATTTTGACAATGATATAAGTAGGAACATGCAAGAGCTATTACCTCTGCAAAAATAACAAAAAATCCATTGCGTGAATCTTGCCTTATAGGCCTACAAAGGTCAGGATCGGTATGTTATACCGCCCTCTATATGTCAATTCCCCATAGAGTGACGTGTTAAAGTAGATTTTTAAGAAAAATCATATTTGCCCGCAATGAAATTTCGTAAAATTTGCACAGGACGAAGTTAGTGGTATAAATAATCCAAATTAGTTGTCAAAAATGTGTCACCGTTGATATTTTTTGTTTTACTTTTTAGACTTTCAAACAGCTGTGAAAAAGTTTGTCTATTAGATCAGCTTACACGTCACTGAGATAATCAATATGGCTCTCAAACTAGCATTGCTCCCTCACAATGGATAAATGCGAATGTTATCCCACTTCCAAAACAACATACCTGAGCCAAAGAAGGGACCAACTCTACTATGCTCCAGTGATACAGAAAGAAGTATTCTCATTATGAACACAATGTTACTGTACTTCTTATTGTCACTGTCAGACTGTATGGAGTTGGGCCCTTATTTCAACGAGATATTAAATTTATAAATAACGGAAGGTATCACGCACCTCAATTCCAGCCAAATTTGCTGAAGGGAGGGGTTGTAAGTTTATTGTGGAAGCAAATTCAGGCACATGTAGATGATAGACAATATGATAACCAGTAATTTATGTTCACTACACACTTATTGACGTTTACCAATGTTTACTAATTTGTCTCAGAAACTGAGAAATCTCATACCATCAGTATGCTGTTACCCATTGTCTTTTCGAAGGCATTTGATCTTATCGATCACAATATTGACTTCGCCAATCTTCTGAGCATAGTTGTACCACCCTCTATTGTACAATGGGTGATTAACTTCATTTCTGGGAGAAAACGAAGGGTCAAATATAAAAACACATATCCTGAGTAGTGGCGCTACAAAGAAAAAATCGCTTTCTTGAGTATTATCAAGAGCTCGCAAGAGGGCGAATAATTACATCCACGTAAGGAAATATGTTTATGATCTGACTCTGGTGAAAGCAAGAACTATCATGGTACTTCTAGAGAGATTCAGAAAAACCTAAACTCTTTGTACCAGTGACCAGTCAACCATTGATAATAGGCTTAAGCTAGACCCATCCAAATATCAGGTCATGCAGGCTTATTTTGGCCACAAGTTGCCTTCCAATGTGGATGTTTGTATTTTTAGTCAGAACATGCTGTTGTTGACAAAGTCATATTGTTGGAGTGATAATCGACAAAGATTTGAAATGGGAAGGTAGATCAATGTGTACCAAGGCTACCATAAAGCTGTAAAAAAATGAAAGTGAGCTGGACTAGACAAGGACAAGGTTATACCCGCTCATGTCTGGGTATACTCTCTCTGAAATACTGAACTCACCTGGAGACAGATAAGCCAACTGAGAACATCCAGACGCATACCTGTCGCTATATCCTTTCTCGGGACTGCACAAGTTATCCTGAAGCGTTGCATTTTAGATCTGCCCCAAGCCAAGAGTTTACGTGCAGCTATGGAGATCTCAGGATGGTCACTGTTTCTGACTCTATAGATCGGCAATCTAACTGCGCAAAAGTTCAAGACAAACCCTGCAAATCTTTGAATGAATATTTTTAATCACATCTTTTTGCCCATGTGTATTTCGAGTAGTTAAGCGATGTGTTGTAATTTTTAAGTTCTCCAAACTACCTTACCAGTTTCAGTATAGTGTTTTACAGCTTAAGTGTGTGATCTTATGATACATTAGTTTTTTGTCTTTAAAAGTGTATATATATATTTGTGAAAATTACTTTTGCTCTTGATTTTGTATCTATTGTCGCAATTAATATTTAACTAAACACGTTGTAATTAAATATTTATGTTTCTTCATTAGTTCACCCTTTTACGGTTGTTTATTGTTGTTGTTTGTTGTTGTTTTTTTTTTCTCTCGTTGTAATCACCCTTTCCCCGTTTAGTGTTTGTTAGTGTTTTGTGTTAATGGTCAGTCAGGCTTCATAATATCATTGCATTTGTGTTGTGTTTCCGTCTGCTTAATTAAAAATCTGATGAGATCGACATAATCGAAAATCACTAATATGATTGCAAAAAATTAATTACAGTGGTATTCTTTTCAACTTATTTCAATAATAATAACACTTTGTAGTGAAAATTAATTGAGGTTTTCTCCTATAATCGTCCTGGAAACAAAACCAGATGGTCTCAAATTTCATTCGATTTGCTTTTGACGTTTGAGTTTGTACGAAAAACATTTAGATGTATAGGGACAACAGTTGCGTATAAATGACCTGTAGAATAAAAGATGACGTAGCTATGTGAATTTAATATCGAAAACATTTGTAAGATATGGTTGGGTTAAAATTCTAAAGTGAATCTGTGCGGGCATGATGGTATAATTAATCATGTTATTATCCAAAGACAACATATTTAGCTATGCCCGTGAAAAACGGGGCCCAGGAATAGATTCTGCTTATGCTGTTTAGTTCCTTCTCCTCTTACTTCCGACCATTGCTTTTTCGCCTTCTTCTGCCAAAAACGGCTGGGCCGATTGACCAAAAATCAGTCAGAAAGAGAACCACTGACCCAAGTAATCAGGGGTGTAATAGTTGACCTTTGACCCTCGGAGGGGTCATAGAGGTCAAAAACTAAAAATCTTTGGAAGCCTACTACTTCTAATAAAGGTGCACTACTGCTGAAAAATTCTGCATATGAGCATAGCTTTGGTCAGTGTTACGCGTGTACACAGGAATAATATGGAAACCATTTAAAGGGGGCATTTCGTGATCCACAGCCTCGTTCCCCCGACTTACCTAAAAGATTTAGTAATCCACGTGCCCAATCTTACGTGCAAAATTCGTTCGCATGTCTGTAAGAATATTCCGCAATTTGTATTTTCTGTCTTTCTGTCTGTCGTAAACGGACAGAAACTTCAGCACATTTCCTATTGGACCGTGGGAAACGAACATTGGCTCATGAACACAACACCTCAAGAAATCGGGATCAGCTCAAATTTTGGGAATAGGAAGCTTTTTCCTCAAGCATATCCAGTGAGCAATGAATCCACAGAGGTGCTTGAATCACAAAATGCCCTTAAAACCCATTCAAATGGCGGCATTATCTACTTACTATGCAAAAATGCATATCTCCCAATCGATAACACTTGGATTGGTGATGTCTGTGCAAAAGTGTTGCCGGATAATGTCGAGACGAAGCATGTGATAGAATATTGGCCCCAGGGTCACGTGTAATATGCAAATGAGCTCATTATTCATAACCTATACTCATCACCAAAGTAGATATTTATGTCAAATGTGTTCACAAGATTCATTGGGAAAAGCTCTATTTCTAAAGTGCACAATATGGGGTCAAGGTCCAAACATGGGGTCATCTAGTGGTCAAATATAAAGAAGCTTAATTGACCTACAAGCTATCATCTTGTAGGCCTCAATGAAAAGTGAAAAAGTGTCCCACAGTACCCCCGCTCTAAGAGCCATCGTTAAGGTCAAAGGTCATATGACTTCATCATACGTAATGGCATAGTCTCCTGGTTTGTCTATTTTTATTATTATTAGTCTTACTATGAAGAAATCTGTATACAATATACCGCAATTTCGTTATACTCGGTAGGAACCCTACTTAAGTAAAAGTTTTACTACATATTTTGTTTTTAAAAATTACATTATTGACCATAAATAGTATAGCGTGAAAATTGACCGTTTTACATTAATAATTGCAAACGCAGGATCGGTAACCTTATTTTCAAGTTATCATTGTTGTTATCGATTGTACATACCATCTGCGTCTAAGCTCAAGTGATCTAATTGCAAAAATGTTTTTACAGTGCAAACTTTAACAATAGAATAATTACTCTTATGCTAATTATTGCACGAAATGCCACAGCATGTCAACACAATGCCGTGAATAGGAATTGCCTACCTTTGTTATTCAGACATTCACAATCTTCCTTCTATTCTCATATTCATCCCTATGAAAATTTAAAATCAATAATTTAGCTTTATGTTGGGCGCAAATATAGAATAGAATAATAACGATAATGACATGTATCAAATAAATATATCGACATATGTGATTCAAAATATCCCATTTCCGAGAAATACCCTTTGACATACTCAAAATAATGCAAATGGTCTTTTATAAATTGCATTTTAATATATTACCCGACGTATAGACAAAAGAGTTATTGCGACAACGTCACACACAGCATAAATACAATCAGACTTGATTTAATGTAATGTTATCTGGCTGTCTTTCTGTCTGTCTGTGGTAACTGAAGGATACTTGTTGACCATTTCTTGTATTGCTTTATTCCGTCATGACTTGTGGTCTAATTTTGCTACTTGTGTCCAAGATAAACACAAGTATTTTTTTTAAAACTTGTCTGTCTGGCATCCATCCGTCCGTCGTCAACTTCAGTCCTTTCATCCATAGCCAAGCATCATCTATTTATCCATCAATCCAGCCAACAATACATCCATCCATCAACTACATGAAACGGTGGGGGAAGAATTCTTAGGTGTTCAATCTTGACTTTAGAACATTTCGCAACAGGAGTAAAAATTACACTCTTACGATCTCTAGATCCATGTTATTATATTTGCTGTATCCGATGCAGTTGATGGGCTGTGACTGGGCCTATTGCAAATCAGTTTCTAACACATAAGTACAAAAATACAGTTTCCATGGATTAAGTTCTCGTTAGAGCTTTTAGCAATGTTTATTTGTTATTTCGAATTGCGGGGTGATGGAGTGAAGACTGAGAATCATTAAGGTTTGTCAGGACCATGGCTGAGTAGACATTCTTAATTTTTACATTTTTCGTACCTCAACAGTACATATCGCAACACAGATTTTAAAGCTTGAACATCGGGAAAGTGTTAAATTTCAAGGATAACAATACCCAAAACTGCCAGGGCCTTTTCCTGTTTTCGCGAACGCGTATCAAGATGCTGGAGTTGAGATCTGACCCCGTCTAATGACGTTCGAGTAACAAGTTGTAAACAAACCTCACACGTGGGCTAACCGCAATCGCACACTCCAGATATCTCTCTTGTCGGTTTCTTTCTTTTTCCGGAACTTGAATAAGCTATTCTGTTTCTGATTCTCATGGCCGGACATCACCTGCTGTGCACCGGTCGACAATACCAGCACATTATCATCGGATTTTAATGCATCAAATCAGAAAAAAATTAATGCCATATGATACAACACGGACGACGCATATCACGAGAGATCAATTTGTACGTATGCAAGAAAACAGGCCACGCTCACGTCCATTCCATTCCACACACGATGCGATCATGACGCGTATCGCGTATCGCGTATTTGTTTTACTCGGTACTTCACTTCTGGGTCCTGTTTGCATCGGCGATAATCATTTCATCTTTGGAATTCCGTTGAAAGCTTGTCCAAAACACCTGTATTATGCCCAATTTTTATCAAATATACGTTTCTCAAATTACTTGCTTCATGCAGATTTTGACATGATACCAATACTACTATAATAAACCATTTTGTGGTATTATAAGGTATTTTTAAAGGCATTCCATGGACCTTTAAAGGTGGCCTCAATTACCTCCTGCTTGTATGCAATGGTCCTTTGAAGTATCCATTAGGAGTATCAATGCTGTATTTATTCGATCTTACATTTTTGTATGGTTTAGTAGATCTAAAACAAGATTATCCTATACCTATATAGTAGGCCTAATTGCAGTTTCGTTTGACAATGGTTTCCGAGAAAGACTATATATAGTATATGACAGTTTCGTGTGACAATGGTTTCGAAAGACTGACCCGCCTAAGCCAAAGGAAGGCATCGTTGAAATTCACTCGATTAATTTTGGTCGTTTGAAATTTTACTACTTAGTTCTCCAGGAATCAAGATGAATATTTATTATCTTTCCCTGGAAGATCGCCAGCCGGTCACAAGTGTTGGGGAAAATGGTCTCATTCCCCTACACAAATTGGTATATGTGAAATAGACCACTACCTCTACACATGGATAGCGGGGGGGGGCCCCCCCTTTGTTTTTTGTTTGCCGCACAGTTGAATGGTCCGCCCGAGTGAAACAACAGGATTTTGTATACAATAGAACATCTGTGTGGAATTGTGCACCAGCAGGTGTATGCGCATTGTTTCCCGCCATAATTGCTCAGCGAAAGCACTACTTCCTGTTTTGTTTCACTCGGCATAGGTCAGTGAAATATCCCGTTGTGATGCTATCCGCTTGGAAGCGATGGACACCTTTCAGACCTAACACCTATAATGATATCTAGTCGCTACCTATCCCAACCCAGATTGATATCTCATTTGGTGAGTGCCGTACTAGTAATACGGAAGTTGCCGGTTCGAACCCGATCTAATAATTCCGCCAAGTGCACACGGTTTTTTTTTGTTAACACTTGTGTGCGCTGGCATTCTCCAGGGAAAGATTAATATAATTTTATTACCCCTTTGTCTAACCTAGAGAACGTAAGTGAGTTCAAATTTCAGCCCTGTATATTATATTGTTGCTCAGGACATATTCTGGGATTAATTGTCAATATTTAGCCACCGCTAAGTGCTTGCGAATAATAAGCACAGCAATAACGTCCTTATAACCATAGTAACATAAAGGCCAGGGTGAAAATGTATTGAACATTAGTTGAAAAGAAAATTATATGGG
Organism: Ophioderma brevispina; assembly: GCA_023653785.1. Taxonomy (NCBI): domain Eukaryota; kingdom Metazoa; phylum Echinodermata; class Ophiuroidea; order Amphilepidida; family Ophiodermatidae; genus Ophioderma; species Ophioderma brevispina. The sequence continues at coordinate 23,064 of JAMKCH010021531.1, forward strand.
CCAAGACTTTGTTGTCAGGGTCTGCTGATGTTTATCTCCGTTTTTCTTGGCCGCAAGGCCCGTTCTCCCGTGACTTTCATAAACTACGATTATCGATTTTGCGGATCTTATCTCGTTGTCTGTTACTGTGAGATAGGCCCAAAAATGGTTACTAGAAAGTAGATGAACCCTTAAACCGTGAATACACTGGTACCGGTGGTTGTGTACCTGTGGGCCCGATGGAATTAGAACCGTAAAATTCATCTAATTTTTCAATGCACTTCAAAATTCTCTTCTGTACTGTGACACAATTCTGTGACTGAACACAAGAGCGAACAAAGTACTTAAACAGGTTTAATTTTAGTTTATCATGCAAGCACATACAGGAAACTACATTAGTAAATATTCATGCGGAAATTAGATGTCGGTGGCTACGTTGAAGCTTAAACATCGGAGAAAGGAACGGATGTGACTCGATGCTCGAGTTTTATTATAAATATAATATCCTACAACGTTTATCGTGGAGAAGTATTATTGTATACCCTTTTGAAAGTGCCTTTGGGTCAGTGAGAACCTACATATTGTGCATAATGGAAGTAATAAAGATAAAAAAAGAATATAATTCCATGCATACATACACGCCCACACACACCAGGGGCAGGCCGGGTGTGGCAGGTAGGCGCCCCTCCATTAGAAATTCAAAAATTGGGATTTAACCAAATAAATTGGCGTTTAACATTACGAAGGTTTTTTTACCTTATGAGTAATCATGGAAATTGTTCAACCCCTTAAGATTTACCTTGGCGCCGCCCCTACACACCCACACACCCAACAAGTTTAAAAGAATGTGCAAGAGTAAGATAAATGGAATAAAACCACCATCTTTATACTTCGTTTTATAGTCCTTATCACATTGGGTTTTCTTGTCTTTACTTTTAAACTGATATAATTCTTGAAAATTTTGCTTCTTGAAATATATCAGAGCAATTAAACGTGCTATAGGGAAAATGGCACATTGTTGCTTACGATCTAAGACGTAACCTGACTTTGTCAACGGCTGTTGCGTGCTGTTGCATGCCCGACTACCGAGTCTACCGGGGAAGAACATGAACTTGTTTTTCGACAACAAAGCCCGGGGAGGCACTCCCATCTTGAAGTGCTAGGGGGGGGGGGGGGGGGGTGGGGGGACGTATGTAAGGCTGTTCAACTCCCTTTTTCGGCATCATTGTCACCCAAAAAACATATATTCTTTTTAAAATTTCACCCAAAGACCCCGTATTTTTTTGAAAATTTTACCACTGGTGAAAATTTTGAACATGTTTCACCCAAATAACCTCTATTTTTAGTTTTTTAGAACATTTTGCAAAAATCTCACCCAACGACCCCCATTTTTTAGGCCCCCCCTTAAACAAAGACTTAGACATCGTATTTTCAGTCCACTGAGACTTGACTCTAATGGTGGTTATACGCCATCGGTAATACTGGTTCGAGATGCATAACTGCTTGGTGCAAAGCATATTGGAACAGCTAGCTTCGGCAACGACTCCGATAGTATGAACTCGTCTCTTTGAAGGAAATGTCAAGATTTTTGTCAAGCTCAGTTTGACTTACATTCCATAAAATTATTTACATAACATACAAATTCCCGAAAAATAATACAATTTGATTAAAATTAACAAATAGAGGCATTTTATTTTTGCTTTTTTTGACATACGAAGAAACGGGCGGATTTTTCGCCACGGCTTCATTGATCAAAACCCCAAATCGTGCGTCAAAGTGATGACCAAACAAAACATCGTGTTGACTCGAATTGTTATTGCGGACAGACGTATCTTGATGGTTAATGAGTAATAAAAAATATCAAAAAAAGTTACAGAATACTATTTGGTTTATTTCGTTGTGTTTTTAATTATTATTGAAGTGTCAACACTGCGTATGAAATGTCACCAGACGTAACTGATGGATGGTCATCACTTTGACGTCACCATTTGGCCTGCGATGTGGATTTGTCGAATCGTCGTTTTCAAGTAATCTATTGGCGGGAAATTAAAAGGGCAAAATACTCACAAATGTGGACACAATTTTCACCATCTTATTTTGAGTTATATGTAATCTATTTACTTAAGCTTTTCCTCCATACCAAATTGTCCAAATATTCATACTCATGACATATTTCCTTTAAGTAAACACGTGCATCCTGGTTCCTCCTAGAAATCATTCCATGGCATGTAAGTAGAACCAGTATAATATAACTGGATTAGAAAAACATATGTAAACACGTGAAATGAAGCTCTTAATGATGTGACAACGATATTAGAATGTCAGTAAACCTGTCTCTTTTCTTTAAAGAGACATTGAGGAGATTTCCATAAAGAAGCAACCCCAATTTTTGTCGAACTCCGTTTTTTTTTGTTTGATATGTTGGAATGCTTTGCCGGGGTCTCGAACATCAGACCTCGAACAACAGACCTCAGACTCGAAACATCAGACCCGGAAGTAAATTCACGTTCCGGGTCGATGTTTCGAGGTCTGATGTCTCGAAAAACAGCAGACTCGAAACAACAGACCTCAGACCCGGAAGTGATTTTTTGCCGAAGTCAACCGCAGACCTCAGACCCGGAAGTGAGTTACTTCCGGGTCTGATGTTTCGAGGTTGAGGTTCGAGACACCCGGGGGAATGTCTCGAAACACCCGGGGGATTTCTCGAAACATCAGACCTCAGACCCGGGAAGGAACTTTCAACATGGAGGAAATCTCATTTTCTGTACTAAGAGGCGGACACGCTTCCTTTAAAAAATGGGGAGACTGGCCCTGGAATTGTTAACTAGTTACCCGTCTGTTTGAAATTTGGTAGGTTTAAAGAAATAAAAAAAAAGTAGAAGAAAACAAATCTGCTATTATCCAGAGTGAGAAGGGGAGAGAGATTGGGGAGAGAAGGGGACCAAAGGGACGTTGCGTGCTTAATACACCCATTTGTCACTACTTGCTAGCGGATCACCAAGCATACATGTTTACTCAAAATCCAGTCCACAAGCCAGCATTTCAGATAAGGTAGTTCCAAAAGTCCCCATTTAAAAATTTAACCTTAGCCTACCTAATCAGTTAAGTTTATTATTAACTTAAACTTGCAATTTTAATCGGGTCTATCTACTTATCTACTATCATAGAAAACATTGTCGTGAAACTAAATACTCCAAACTTAATCACCTCTCGCCCCACCCGTTTTGTAAAACGGGTGAGTCTGAATATGCAAGTTTACCACTTCAAATTGTTTCTATTTATTAAATTTGCATGCATGGGAAAATGTGTCTAAGTAAGCGAACGTGCAAAGGTTGTGCCCGTAAAGGGAGGACACCTCCTCCCGCACCCCCGGCCATATCGCCCCTTCTCTTTCGACTGGTCGGCCCCTCAATTTAGGGCAGAAAATCAGGGCAAACTCCTCCGTGTCACGACACGGTGAGGGTCTACTTTGAATTTCAAAAAATCAGACCAGACAGTGAAAATGCTGACTTCAACGTCAAGATTTTACTCAGGGTTGATGTTCGAGGGTTTATGTTGTTTCGAGTGAAATTACTTCCGGTCTGATGTTTCGAGGGTTGGGGTCTGTTGTTTCATGGCGTCTGATGTTTTTCGGAGAACTCACCCGGGTGTCTCGAAACATCAGACCTTCGAAACATCAGACCCGAAAGTAACTTCACTTCCGGGGTCTGAAGGTCTGATGTTTCGAGGTCTTGATGTTTCGAGACACCCGGAGGGGATGTACTCGAAACATCAGACCTCGAAACATCAGACCCGGAAGTTAAATTTGACGTCGGCAAAAAAAAAATCATCCGGGTCTGAGGTCTGTTTGTTTCGAGGTCTGTGTGTCGAGACATCCCCCCGGGTCCGTGGTGTCTCGAAACATCAGACTCGAAACATCAGACCCGGAAGTGAATTTACTTCGGGTCTGAGTTTCGCGGTCTGGGTCTGTGTTTCCAAGTCTGATGTTTCGAGACACCCCATGCTTGCCTTGTATTAGATCACACTGGAAGTGAATAAGCCGAATACGGCCGTCTTTATGAATATGGATGATGATTTAGTAATTTCTGTCATGCACGACCAGAAATTCAACGCATGGTTTTCTATGGGGCGAACGATAAGTTCAAAACAAGGTTTTGCGGTTTTCTTGGTACGTTGTCTACAACAGATCCAGTGCAATTTGAAAGAAATTTGTTATCCTCAACAAAATCTCCTTCGTCACTTTAACTTATCCAGAATGAAGTATTTTGTTTTGGATGACTAGATCTTTTTAATGAGGTTTGAAGGACATGCTGTCAATTAACTAATGAACTAAACTTATTTGCCGTCAAATTCACCGTTTGCCTTTAGGAAATATTCAAAACTACAATGCATGATTAAGGCGTAACATGAATAATGATTAATGTGGATGATAATATGATTGCAGGAAATGGCGCCTCTTATATTTACTAATTTTAACTTAAGTAGGCATTCCCAATTTTGATGTAGGTTTCCTTTCTTGTATGATTCTCTTTCATAGTTTGTTAAACTCAAAGAAAGTGAGTCTTGCATAGATTTCTATGTCTTTATGAAAACAAAATATAATGGTTGAATGTTTACTGGTTAACGATCCAATTGCTTTAATTGCTCATAGGTACGCACCCGATTCTCATTTATAATCCAGCGAGGTTCTCTTTCATTGGAACTATGAAATCCAGTAAGGACCGAAATATCTCTTATTCCCGTTCTCTTTTCCAACACCGAAATGAAATCTTATTCCTATTACGTGTTTTGTTCAATAAATTTTCCCCAGTATCACTTCACGTTTTTATACTAAATAAATTGTAATTCAGTCTATTCTAATAATTTACAATCAACATTTGACATAATCATTGGTAATTGTTACTATTTTTAGTAATGGTTTTAGCAATTTAAACATAAAAATTAATCATGTTAACGGTCGTCATGATCACCATCGTCATCATCATCATCACCCAGTTGAAGCGAAATGATTGTGACGATTTCCTGAAGGCAGCTTAATAATAATAGGCAACAGCGCTTTGTCTACTTGTGTAAAAGGCGCTATATAAATCTCATTATTATTATTATCGTCGTCATGCATCACCATCATCGTCATCATCATCGTCATCATCATCATCATCATCATCACTACTACCGCCACCGTAGCAGCGCCACCACTACCACCACCATCATGATCGATCAAAGGCTACAACAACCACTATCATCATCACCATTATGTCACACCATGGTCACACCATCACATTCAAATATTCCTATCACAATCGGATGGCGCTGATCACACTTAACGGTGCTTTACCTGGATGCTGACCTCGAGGCATGCTGTAAATTCTCTGCTTCGTGCTTTGCCGACATGTTTGCAGCTCGCTTCTACTCATTATGAATGCTGACGTTAATGCCAGTCTTATTGACTGCCAGCCGGCGCTTCAAAATAACACACGGGGTCACGACGTGTTTCACGGGCCTGTAGTCTGCGGTGAACATTAAAGGGATAATTACATTTTCAAAGAAAATATTTTATACGTGAACAATCATTAGGTAGCAAACTATGTGAATAGTATTAAGCGCCGTTCTTTTCCATTACAAATAGTTTCGGCATTTTTCAAAAAAGCAAATTACATTTTTCATGTTTAATTAAATTTTTGACGTGCATATATAATATATACTTTAAGAAATCTTCATCCTCTTTCGTAGTAAATGTATAAAATGAAGAAGTGGTTAAAATTATCTCTGTCTGTTTATGTATATTGTATATTTTGGCATAGAAATTCATGAAAAATACATTTCCCAGTCGAATATATGAAGGGAAATGTAAGCGATGACACTGAAGCATTGATCTGCGGAAGCAATGATATGCAAGATAATTCAATTAAGCGGCACTAATCGAGCTAATAAGAAATAAATTACGGTGGATGCATTACATATTAAGTGTATTAAAGTGTTAATTTCTCTACTCTGTCCGCGATTTGCATCATAAAAAGTATCATATATAGAAATGAACATACAGGTACGCCTAATTATGGAATATTTTCTTTTGCAGTATAGCACATACTCAAATTTAATAATTTAATTAAGGCTAGTATCAGTCCAATGTAAATACTGTAGATTGCATCCTTTCTCTACTATTATTAGGTAGGGTCGTGTTAAATTGTTAACACAGACAATTTAGCTAAGTACGCATTTACCTTCATAACAGGGCATCACGAATCTTAGTCTTATTACAAGCCTCATCTGGGAATGTTGTGAAAGAAATCAAGTCCACTTTAAAGGAACACACAAAGTCATTAATTGGTGAAGTACGTAAATTGTAGACAAAACACCGTGCCAAGATTGTAATTCATTCCAAAACAATCATTATTATTGGTTATGGATTATTGATTATCAATGATAACATCCTCCCAGTCAACGGTAAATATCCAAATACAGGATAAACCTATTCGTATACTGCAATAAATTATCACGCTATAGATATCACAATCCAATAATTAAACTATTTATGGCTTCTCTTTGCATGTGTATTATTATTCGCTGATATTTTCCCCAATTTTTAACCCAATGTTTGGGTCACCTTGTCTAGTATGAAGACTGGAAAATACCTAACGGAACAAAGCTCTATAATCTGTCATTGAATCCAGACACTAGACCCGTTTTGTGCAATATTACACGAAGGAAAATCCACGTTGGATACAAGATAGGCCTATCATTGAAGGTCAATATGTAATTATTGTTTTCTTTTTTCTTTAAGAATTATAAGCAAACAATTGATGTTTATGTGAATTTTGAAATAGCGGTTAACAATCTTGCTGCTGAAAGAGTCTTGTTATACGTTTTTGTTTCAAGCAATTTAAAAGGTTTGCAATAATTATTTTAATTTCTGATAAGAAATTTAATGGCAAAATGTAATTACCACATCCTGACGCAAAACTAGCATCTAGCGGTATTTATCCATAGAAAAACACGATGGAAAGCAAACGTGCAGACTTTTTGCAAAAAACATTTGATCCCATACGTTGGCCATGAGTTCCAGGTAGGTCTCAAAGGGGTAGATCTATTATTACGGCACACGAGGATTACAAGGTAAGGAATATCCTTTAAACACAAAGAAATGAGCCAAATTGATTGGTTCAAAAATTTGGAATGTCCACAATAGAGTTCACAGTGAATACACAGAAACGCCCTTAAACTATACAATCCTTACAAACTAGAAATGTCCACTCTAACGTCATGTCTAAAGTTGTACTTCAACGATGTTATGTCCTCACAGCGAAATCTCCAAAATGACAATATGGGGTGTAAAAATTCCCGAAAAAAATAAAGTCCGCTTGTCGCAAATGTCCACTTTTAGGATCACAAAATGGAATAATTTAATCCCCAAAATCGATGCCCTTTTATAGACTACAGCAGAAGACAGCTCTACTTAACTAAATGTAATGTGCGAATACAATGCTATCCTTTTATAATGTAACTGAATTCAAATCCTTTACCTAATGTTATGACATCCTCATTTTGTGATTAAAAATATTATTTCATATATTTTATTTATTTAACTACAGACGAGAAGCCATGTGTAGAAATTGTTCGTGTTCTAAGGAATTTTCTATCCCCGCTTAACAAACAAGAATATAATACTATAAATGAAACGTTGGCAATTACCAGAGACATAGAGTGAGCTTAAATAGGAACAGAGGCAACAGCGTAAGACAAAGAACAACAAGAACGCGGGTAAACATCAACAATATAAGAACGGCACTCCAAAGAAATGCAAGCACATGAAGGAATACACTACACTTGCCTCCGTCATCTGTTAACCATATTACAAGGATTGATTTGGGCTGGCATCCGTACAACATTCACTAGAGGAATGCACTCCTTTCAAATGATCTTCCAAAAGAGTGGTCTACTGCAAAATTGTCAAACCTGTCCAATAAGCCCAACGTGAATTTGACATGCTTTCGTAATTTATTCTTTTAAAATCGGCCAGATTGATCGGGGGAAAAGTTTATGTAGCTAGGAAACCGTTCTATCCAGTGCATTATATGAAAGTGTCTTTCTAGTGCTTTTTACCTTTCAGAAAAGTTAATTTCTGAATGTTTCATTTTCGGCACATTGTGCAAGCTAAATGTTGCAACACAGCTAATTTCCAATAACATCTTCATTGAACTTTTCTATTGGATAATGTAGGGTGAATTTCCAGATAATGTCATGTGAGTGTGAGATCGAATTTGATAATGTTAGGCTTATGTTTGATGCATGATGTTGCTGTAATAGCCTACTTTTAGGTATTGGGAAAAACTAATTATGAAATATTATAACTAATGCTGTTGCTATATTACCACAGTGGTTAATACGGCCTTGTAATGTGCATTAATATCAGAACCGCAAGTTTGTTTCCCACATTGGTGGTCACTCTATGCAAGTGGAGGCCTATCATATCAAATAGAGAACACAACACAATATATCGGAACCAGCACCTCAAATGAATTAGTGGATTTCCTACTGTTAAAATAGAGTTCCAACTTATAGAGTGGAAAAATATTCAGAAATAAGCTAAGAAGTCGTGTTTTCCTCGATTACTCAAAATTGACACTTATTATACTTTAAAAATTGCTTATAATTTCTTTACCATAATGGTTTTATACCACTAAACTTTGATATGCAAGAATAATATTTGTATCAATAAACTTGACCTTGTAAATGACCTAGTGTCTTGAAGCAACAATGTGGTAAAAGCTACATGAATCCACGCGCAGTGCAAATATCTGAATTACTGAAAAGGTCACGATAGTAGACACTATATCGGACGCTCTCCGGTTGGTTCAGAATCATCACTGTTCCCCCCTTGATGTTTGGTCTGGCTAACGACTTTGCCATTAGAGTTGCTGTGGACAAGAACAACAGTGACCTCTAGACGTAGCTTGAGATACCCCCGGGAGATACCCAGACGTCAAACTGGCAGATCTAGACTACGCAGATGATGTTTGAGAAGTCAGACATCAAGATGGATAACACAACCAAAGCGATACGTGAAACCGGGACGTGAACAGCTGGAAAAAGTGGATTGCAGTTCCCACAGTCCCAATGGGAAAAGAAGGTAACATCAAAGTGGTACAGCACTTCAAATACCGCAGTGCAGATGACACAATTATCAAAGTTCTCAATTACCGTCTAGGCAAAGCTTTTGTCCAGAGAGTTGGATATGGCATGGAGAGACCAGTATATACACGTACACCTTGACATCAAAATGAAGTGCATTGTCTACCTTGCTGTATGCTGCTGAATGCTGCACTGTTACAAATCCATAAAACGTCGTTTTATTTAGCAGCTGGGACTCGAAACGTGCAAATAACTGTAAAAAAACGCCGTTTTAACTGTTGTGAGTCCCAGTTGCCAGCAGTGTGGAGGCTCACTGAACGAGATGAGAACATAATTGATGAATTTGACATGTGGTTTTAGAGAAAAATTCTGCGGATTACTTGGTCTCAGCGCCCTAAAATAAAACGATTATAATTATGTAAGATATGTGACTAAGCAACCCAAATTGGCGGATAAAATCAGAAACCACAAAATAAAATGGTTAAGCCATCTTCTACGAATGGATCGAAAGAGGATACCGAAGATCTTGTACCTATGTAAACCAAACCATGGGAAACAAACATGGGGGCGTCTAAGTGATCTTCAAACCGTTGTTTTTGGGTCTTGATCTAACCACTTACAAAATTTGTCATATCTGGCTTATATTTTAGTCGATTTCTTTCATTTTTCAACACTTGGAGGTATATTAGATTTTTTTAAATTAAAACAACAGGAAATCTATGATTCAGTGACTTTATGAAGGTCAAGATCATCTGCAATAGGCTAGCGGGTAGATATCATAGCGTTTATAAAAAAATATATATACGGAGCTTCTCGCTTTTTGCGGTGATCGTCAAGTTGGTAGTCATTTTCCGAAAAGGACTTTTACAAAATATTCTAATTTGTTATTTATGAAATTACAAAATTATATTTATTCTGCCTTGGTATAAATTTAGTAAATAATTTAAGGAAGAGTGGCGCTGCTGTGGCTATTCAAAGCCATAAATATACCCCTGTGTAGCTGTGTGATGACAGTATATAAACTTGAATTACAATCACAAAGTGCGGCTATTTATTAAATTTTCAAAAGCTATTGTGAATTATTACGCCGAGATAAAATATTCCAAGTTTGTAAGCGCAAGCCAGTGATGTGGAAACATGATATTGTGCGTATAAAGCGTAGTGAAACAGCCTTTGAATAACTGACTCCAAAAAGCCCATGTAATAAGTCAAAACTATTTATGCGAAATCCTTTCTTCTCCGACATGTCATGAATCGAAAACAGCTATGATTTACGTTAAGTGGAAAAAAGAATTAGTTTCGCACTATTAGTGATGACAATTTCTCGGTGTAATGGAAGTTGTAATTTTAGATCAACCACTGCAAATTACACCATCTGTAGCCCGCCTCAGCCTATGGAATGAAAGACTTGCGGAGATTCCATCAAAATGGATCTGCCAGCAGCCGAATCCCTCCCTGTAGGAGCTGATGAACCCTGGCAAAAAATAGAAATGCCTTAATAGGTTTCGCACGGGAGTAGGTAGATCAAAGGTTATGATGGCTAAGTAGGCCAACCAAGGTTCCACCATCTGCGATTGCGAATCAGAACCGCATACAATGCAGTCTTTGTTACAGTGCCCCTTGCTTGATGAACCATGTAGCTCAGCGGACCTTGCTGAATGTAACTTGATTGCCCAGAGATGTATTCAACATTGGGTCAATATTGTCTAGTGTATGGACACGATAGAAGAAGGTAGGGTGGTGAAAGCCAATCGCATAATTCATTGAATAGACTGTGGTTACTTTCCTATTTAGTAGAAAATACATTAAGAATCAAAGGTTTAATTATTATAGTGGAATTCACCAGGATATGATATTAAACAAACCCTGTTGACTATCAGAAGTACGATTATAATAACCCATCAAACTGATGAAACAATTACCTAAGCTTTAAAATAATTTTTAGACAAAATCTCGAACATGTGTTTATTTTGTATGTTGTTTGATTACAAAAACGAAAAACGAAAATATAAAAGAATTTGATAAAGAAAATTAAATCTCAAAACCTGCAATGCTTAGTTCTTCTTTATGAGTACATTAAATCTGGCAATAAATGACAACATTTTTATATCCATGTGCTATTTTAAATTGCCAAAATCTTGATCTAAAATTACAACTTCCATTACACCGAGAAATTGTCATCACTAATAGTGCGAAACTAATTCTTTTTTCCACTTAACGTAAATCATAGCTGTTTTCGATTCATGACATGTCGGAGAAGAAAGGATTTCGCATAAATAGTTTTGACTTATTACATGGGCTTTTTGGAGTCAGTTATTCAAAGGCTGTTTCACTACGCTTTATACGCATAATATCATGTTTCCACATCACTGGCTTGCGCTTACAAACTTGGAATATTTTATCTCGGCGTAATAATTCACAATAGCTTTTGAAAATTTAATAAATAGCCGCACTTTGTGATTGTAATTCAAGTTTATATACTGTCATCACACAGCTACACAGGGGTATATTTATGGCTTTGAATAGCCACAGCAGCGCCACTATTCCTTAAATTATTTACTAAATTTTTTATACCAAGGCCAGAATAAATATAATTTGTAATTTATAAATAACAAATGAATAGATTTTGTAAAATCCTTTTCGGAAAATGACTACCAACTTGACGATCACCATGATCACCGCCAAAAGCGAGAAGCTCCGTAATATTTTTATAAACGCTAGAATCTACCCGATCCTCGACATTTTTGGGCAGATGATCTTGACCGCATAAAGTCACTGAATCATAGATTTCCTGTTGTTTTTTTAATTAAAAAAATTAATTACTCCAAGTGTTGAAAAAATGAAGAAATCGACAAAAAAATAAAAAATAATCAGATATGACAAATTTTGTAAGCACACCTCTTTTCCCCATTGCCCAATGGGATTTATACAGTTAGCAGCTATACGTTAATGCATATAAGATATAGGAGTTAGCAATTGAAAGTAAAGAAGTGAGCCTTCAGTCGCATTATCAATGTACTGTAATTTATTGTGGAACTGGCCACAAATCTCACACAATTAATTCTGATGGGGAAATGAAAAGGGTTTTCCAACACTACTACCATGACTACTGTAATTCAGTATATTACAAGCTTTGCCAAATAAGGGACTAAACTCTTAGCAAATTCCTAAACAATGGGAAGATCATGTTTTCTTGCTCGCCAACGGAACAGGTGAATTGGGTTGTTTGCGATTTGTCATATCTGTTGGCACATTGGTATAGGATAGCGTATTGATTAGTCCGTAGTAAACATTAGGTTGAAAAAAGACATCATGAATTTAATGATATTGTACATTCTCAACAAAAACAAGTTTAATGTGGCCTTTATAATTTCATTCTTCTCTGTACTTGTAAATCCCATAGGAATAGAGAAGAGATAAAAAGCAAAGATACCACGCGTTTTTGCATTATCACGGGGATGGTTGATAAATTCATTAACCGGTGGAGTACAATCACATTATCACATTGTAACCGCTCGAGCAAAATCCCAGGAACATTCTCGCGCCTTGCGTCAGATTAGAGAGAGATTGATGGTAGTTTTTGGTAACTAAAACTTGCTTTACGGAATAAAGCACGTCACGGTAAAATGGTGTAGGACTGGGCGTAAATTAACGTTCCGAGACTGTCGCATCTTAGGAACCTTTCCAAAAATGGTACAAAGTGCACTATAATTAATTTCCAGTAACAAAATCAATATAGACAAATTTCAACTTTTGCTGGCCGGCGCTACCAGCCTGCTGCCAGAATTGTAAATTATGGAAAATTTTCTAACCGTGTACGAAGACGATTTGAGGAGTCAGAAATCAAGATGGCCTGCACAACAAAAGCTATACGTGAAATCGGGACCGTTGAATAGCAATATCCAATACTCATTTTATTTTTGAGTATGTGACACCAGGAGTTTGTTTGGATGAAATGTAAAATGAAACAAACAAAAAAATCACCTGTCTTGGTAACTTTAATACTTAAGCTTTGAAATTGGCTGCACCAGTATCTGCTTAAATCACTGGGCATACATATGTAATTTTCTTTGTACACATCAACTTTTCCAGATGATTAGAAGCATGCCAAGTGACTCCTATTGTGAAGGATGGTGAACATCTGATGTAACATTATAGGCCTATATCTGTTTTGCCAATTCTTTCAAAAATTATTGAACGTGCTGTTCACAACAAGCGCTTTACCATTTTTGATGAAAATAACATTGTAAATTAACATGCCAATCTGGTTTTTTTTAGACACCAAGCCATTCACTACCACCACTCTTCATAATGTTTCGCGACTACATATAAATACATATGAATCAGGTAAGGTAACTGGTTGCCTTATCCGTGATCTTAAAAAGGACATTTGAACTTGTTTGGAAACACAACCTTCTTCCTTCAAAAAACTCAAAAAACTATGGTGTCAATGGTTACTACTCTTGATTGGTTCAAATCTATTCTATGTGGTAGAATAGAACTCAATCTGTAAATATTATTCCATTCATTCTGATTTTTAGAAATATCATATTGGCATCCACAAGGAAAATCAATCTTATCTTGGGTCCTTTGTTATTATTATTTAGTCAACTCTCTTCCTGATTGTTTTAAATTGCAAATGTGTCATGTACGCTGATTTACACCTATTGTTTATCTCATCCGACTCAAATTCTCTCCAATTGATATGAATGAGAACTTGCTGATATTGCTCATTGGTTGAAGCCAACATCCTTACCCTAATATTAGAAACCACTACATGATTTTTGGGACAAAAACTGGTTTGAGCAATTTTCAAAACTTTTTCTCTTACTTATTGGAATGACATATTGATAGAGTCGACAGGTTTTAAGTACGTGGGTGTCATTTTCGACTCCAAACTTAACTTGGTAAAATCTATTGATTAGATCTCCTCCATTATTCTAAACTCATTGGTTTATTCGCAGGGTTTTATTTTTATCTCCCCTCACTACTCTTAATCTGCTTGCCAATGCCTTGATTCTTCCACACTTTGATACGTAACTGCAGTCCAGTTTGGTCAAACTCTGCAATTTTTAACTTAGCAATTCTCTTCTCTTCAACTTCATTCAAAACAAACTTTCCCGTGTGCTACTTTCTGCTGACATTCGTACCCTATTTGTGATATGATGAGCAAACCTTGTCTGGGATAATTAAGCGACAGATGGAGCAACATATCTTCTCCCTGTCTTTAACATGGTCTTCAAAATAATTCTCCTTCTTACTTGCTCATCACCATTTACTTTTACTTCTAATATGCACACCCAAAATACTCGTAGCCAATCATATAATACACTCGTCATACCTACTGGAGTATCCTACCTGGCCAAACGGACATTCCAATACAGAGGTGCTTCAATGTGGAATAATTTTCACCCCATGTCCCGCAGAAATTTCTCAGATATGAATGTTAACACATTTAAATCTAATATTGTGTATTTGAATCTTTCATGCTCTGCGTTTTATTTAATGCAGTTCCAATGATAATTGCGTATCATTTTTTCTTGTATGTTTTAGTATTTTAGGCAACCTTGATGAAATCTGTTTTATTCTGCTCTAATTAATCTGTTCCCACATTATCACATAAATCTTAGTTTTGTACCTCCTTTGTATAAATGTTTATTATTTTTTCACTTTGTAATTATATATGTATATCGGGTCTCATGGGATACCAGTTTGTATAGCTGATTTATTTACCTGACTAATTAAAGTTTTAACTACTAATAGCTGGAAAACGTTGTATTGCAGTCCCCACAGTCCCAATGGTAAAAGAGGTAACCTCAAAGTCGACCCAGCAATGTGCCGAGAAGTGCAGATGGCACATTAGCAAGGTCCACTCACCGTCTAAGGCAAAGCTTTTTTGGAGCATTCAGAGAATTGGATATTGCATGGAAAGCCAGTATATATACGTAAACCTTGACACAAAAATGAAGTTTTTTATAATGCTTTGTATTGGGTTTACCTTGCTGCTGATTGCTGTAATGTTAAAAATTACCATAAAAACGTCGTTTTCACTAGCAGCTGCGGAACCGAAACGTGAAAATAACTGTAAAAAAAGTGTGGAGCCTCACTGAAAGAGATGAAGCAGATCTTGAGAATTTGACATGTGGTTTCAGAGAAAAAGATTCTGCGGATTACTTGGTCTCAGCACCCTAAAAAAAACGATTAAATAATTCTGTAGAATAATGTGGAACAAGCAGAACCCAATTGGCGGACACAATCATCAACGCAAAATATAATGGTTAAGCCATCTTCTACGAATGGATCGAAAGAGGATATCCGACGTATCTTGTACCTATGGAAACCAAACCATGGAAAAACAAACGTAGGCGTCTAAGTGCTCTTCAAACCGTTGATTTTGGGTCCCTGTAGAAGTGGCAGAGGTGACACTCAGAACCGTGCTGTTTGAAAATCCTCTCTATTGGGCACAAGTGCAGGATTGACGATGCTAATTGATAATAATAATCATACACTCATAATTTCGAACAAGTGCTCCTATTGCGAGATTATAATTTTATGCATGCAGTATTTTTCACATTTCTTTAATGGTTGATTGATTGTTTAATGCAGTGACTGATATTGGCATTGTGCTGTGGCGTTAGGGATATTCATCTTCTTAATGTTAAACAATATTACAAACCAACAAGTAACACAATCGCAAAAATTATCTTATAAGCATGTCAATGCAATTGTATGTTATAGCACAACATTTACCTGCTCGAAATTAGCAAACAAATCGAGTGCATTCGTGAATATAAGCACGCTAGATTGGATGGTCAACCAATATCCAGAGTGTAAACTCCGGCTGGAATTGCGTCACCAGATATCATAAGCGCTGTTGACACGCCAAATAGAACGGCATAAGCCGATATCAGACCAGAGACACCCTTTGTACAACCATTCTCATTCACCCCGCGACTTATAAGGGGTTTGACGTGTGATTTGTTTACGCGCATGCTGCTTTACACCTTACATCTGTTTAGAGCCCAGTCCTGGACCAAATGGAAGAATTTTAGTTTTGAGGTGCGAAGGTATCATGCACAGATACCGCACGAAAACTGATGGCGCTTGTTTGGGCGTTTACTAAAATCGCGCATCTCTACCCTGCGTCCTGCTTTGCTGGCATGCCGAATGTGGCGCGGATTTTTCTTGCGCCCAACCAAGACGCCCAATTTGAAAAAGTGTCGCAATTTCAGTGTTTTTCGGCGTTTAATGGAAGTAAGTCGGTGACCCTCGTTTTTTTTTCAAAATTTTGAAGAACGACATAGGAACCTCAACATATTTAGAATTACAAAATTTTATCGAGAGGTTTTTAGTTTTGTAGGCGATCTAACGTCCAAATTTTGACTTTTCCCATACATGTAGACTTGCGTGGTTTAAAAAGTGACACATACCTTTTGTGTTTTGGCTCTAGCTCAAAAACAAAGTCGGTGCACCCCCATTTTTTTTCATAATCTTAATCAGGCAACCGTTGTAAATACTATTATGGATTAGAAAAAATTATCGAGTAGATCACTAACACGTCAAACCCCTTAAGAGGTACTGGCACATTTTCACAAAATATGAAATGTTCTCATTTGCTCTCAAATGTAGTCTAGTCCATTGGAAGATAGATATCTTTTAACACCTAAAAATAACATACCCCAACAGATAGGGACATTAATAGAGGATAATAAAGACATCCCCGTAATTTGTAGGCCAACTTTTATTCAACAAATGTGATATTCATGAATATTTTTGACTCTACTCACTGATATTACAATCACAAAGGTTATAGCCGATCAAACAGTGGTGCAGAGCGTGGGAACAGGCATACGGCGTGCGTGTTCTTGTGTTAAACGCCATTTTCGCGTCTGCTGAATTTAACGTCGCCGCGACGTTAATTAATAAAATCGGTCTGCTTATCCTAGCTCTTAATCAATTTCGGGTGAGGGGCTTTTTGTATTAGAAGCCTTACAAACATGCAAAACTATCGATTTTGAACAATCTGGAGGGCGCACTATTTTTCAATGGTGACCGTGTCTCTTTAATTCCCGCAAGAGGCTTCTTAGCCATTACACACCACTGCAAACTACATCCACCTTTCTCCCGCCTATCAGTCTATGGAATGAAGACTTGCGGAGATTCCACTCATCCCTCAAAATGGATCTGCCAGCAGCTGAATCCCTCCATCTAGGACTGATGAACGCCTGCAAGATGGAAATGTTTTCCATAGCTTTGCACGGGAGTAGGTAGATCAAAGGTTATGATGGCTAATTGAGCCAATCAAGGGATCCACCACCTGCGATTGTGAATCAGACCCTCCAACATGCAGCATCTGTTAAGTGCCCTTAGCTTGAGAACATGTAGCTCAGCGAACCTTGCTGAATGTAACCTGATTGCCCAGAGATGTATCTACATTGGGTCAATATTGTCTAGTGTATTGACACGATAGAAGCGGTAGGGTGTGGAAAGTCAATCGCATAATTCATGAATAGACTGTGGTTACTTTCCTATTTAGTAGAAAACACATTAAGAATCAATGTTTAATTCTTATAGTGGAATTCACCAGAATGATATGAACAACCCCTGTTGTATGCAGAATAGGATTAATAACTAGAATTCCGCGGTTCTCTACTCAGGCTTTCGCTATTCCGAGGGGTTTGGGGTTTGGTTCCTTCGGAACCTTATTCGAGCATCTTTGGCGATGGAGGGGGGTGGGGGTTGTGAATGACAGTTAAATACAGATCGATTGCGTCGGTAGGGGGCTCTATTTTTTTTCAGGTAGGATGTGCGGCCCGATTGCCGAACTTGGGTGCCTAGACTTAATTGGTGTCCCAAAGGTAGGGTCTTAGGAACGGAACTGAAATTTTGTGAATTTTCCGGATTGGGAGCCGAAATTGGGCTAAAATTGAGCTTTTGAGGCAAAAGTTTACCAAAAGGAATTCCCTTATGAACTAAATTGTAGGCCTACTTCAACCGGGGTCTCGGGACACAGTAACTATTTAAATATATTGTAAATTTACAATATTATACGGGCATTCTGCCATAAAAAATAGAGTAATTTTATACAGTATACTCTAAAAGTTAATTTTACTTAAAAGTCTTGGAAATGTGTGTACCGGTGAGTTATTAAAGAGCGTTTGGGAATATTTTAGGGATAAAAAGCACGGATGACAACACCACCTAGCAAACACTCTTATAATTTTATAACCATCTTTTAAATAGAAATTAATACTTTTATTACAACGGCAGGCCTATTTAGTTGGTAGAAGGAATGCTCGTATAATACTGTAAAATTTACACAAGTACAAGATAATGACGGAAGTCGCACTTCTATAGTTTCTTCTTAACCACTCGAATTGATAAGGGTATTTACACACATTAGTGGATGGGGGTGCTCCTGGAGTCCCTACATCCAGAAAATGCATTTCCATTGGAATAATTCGCAAAAACTCTGCCCAGTTTATATTAGTGAAAGAAAAAAATAAAAATATTGATCGTTTAGAATTAGGGTTGCCAATTTGGTCTGAAATAGTGGCCATTTTTGCCGCTTTCTCCACAGTGATTGGCTCTATACAGTGTTAACAATGGCTTTTCTGATTAAAGGCACTATCAGTGATACAAGAGTATAAATAGGCTTTTCCATTGAAAATTGACAGAAAATGAGAAAAAGCAGGGTTCAAAGATATACGACTCTCCATTCAATTACAGTTTGTAGTAGTGTCCGTGCGTGTTCGGCAGTAATGACTAAAATAAATTTTAGGCCTTATTACGCTGGCTTCGGTCTTAGGACTTGCAGGGTTTAGTAGGACACCGAACTTGTCACAGACATGGAAACATCATATTGTTGATGATTGTTTTTTTTTCGATTTTTGATTTAGCAAATCACTGATAGTGCCTAAAGAATCCCACATTATTATATATAACAATAATTGGGGTGCTGAATACTTTTTAGAAGTTTTTGTGTGCCCTTTCCCGGACCATGTATTTCCCCATTCGTTTGTACCTGAATATGAATTATCAATCAATCAATCTTTATTTGTTCATCATCGATAAACAAAACAATATGATACCTATTTTGTAAATACTGTCAGTACGTGAAAATTAATCGTTCCAATCATTACACGTAAAGATGATTTAATAACCATTATGAGCAACCTACATAATTTTATATCATTATTAATTCTTTCAATGTATTAACTCAGAAATCGTTGAATGTGAGTGGCTTAAATATTAAGAAGTCTAATTCTTTTTAAAATACGTAAATTAACTTTTATTTAAAAACAAAAGAAGGACTATTTTAAACCAAAAATTTTAAAAAATTTAAAAACACCAACCGTTTTTAAAAAAAAAGTATTCAAATCTCACATTTCATTTAACACTCAAACCAGACACATCAACCCAAATTCGCAACACACGTATCCACGTACGTGGCACTCGCACGTACGCGCCAATTCATGAACAACACCCCCCCCCACCCCCCCCGCCCAATTTCCTTTAATAACTGGGCCTCATACTAGGTACCACGCGAATAGCTGATGAGTTACTCATTTCTAGTGGCCATCAATTGAGATACCAAAATTCGCAATATGAAGTCATACATACGTCATAGTTTCCAGAAATTATGAAATAGGATGGGAAAATTGAAATATTTTCGCAATTTTACTGACTCAAAACAACTGTTTTTGTGAACTAAAAGGCCCTATCTCAACATGACCAAAATATCAGTTAAGTCTTTTCTCAGCTCACAATCAATTTACACTGACATGGTCATCCAAATACCTACAAATGGCGAATGTCATGTTTAGAAAAAAAAAAAAAAAAAGATCTCATTGGCCTAATTTTTTTCCTAATTTACACATTCTCTGGTTAAACTACCTTTGTCCACACAAAGCAAATTATTTATTTGTTTCTATTAGTTAGCACTTATGCCTCCCCATTGTCATTAGATCGGGCTGCAAAGTCACGCATAGCACGGAAGCCCTTTGAGTCTTTAAGTGCCATAAATTGGGGGATTTAAAAGGATTTAATGCATTTCACCATAATCCCACAACACAGTAGATAAGGTATCAGGTTGCGTGTACACATCGTTTTGTCACCCACTGTTACCAAAGTTATTTGGCATAACTTGACACCATGTATTATGGATATTAGTGATTACTCGGTTCTTTCACACGTGGCCACAACTGACATGAATTAGGTGCTAAATCTTTTAATTAGATCATGCGATCGATTTTCACTAATCCGCATAACGTAGTAGATGAGTATTTTAAGACTGCATCCTGTACGGATATGAAGTTACACTTTACTATACCATCGTTATTGGACAATTTAGGAAATACTGTATTATGGGACGTCTCGTTTCTTCCAACGTGGACATCTCGCAACGACTATGCCGTAAATTTCGATCGTTCATTTAGCTTTAGGGGGTAGATACGGCGGCAACCCAAGCGAAGATGTCTTCTTCGACACAATCAACGTATTCCTCCACAATTCCCTAGAGTACCCTTAATAATTATATAGCGGGTTTTATATATATACAGAGAAGATTACAACAGTGGAAGAATTCAAAACCTAAAAAGTATGCTAGATTGCCTCACCATTTCACTAATTAAAAATTACAGCCCCAGGGCGGGGGGGGGGAATGGGAAACCATGAAAAATCGAGCTATAAGGGGGGTGGCAACATCAGGAAGCGGAAACAGGAATATCTAGCAACTTGAAGTAGTAGAAACCAATCTCGCGAAATATGTAACCTCGTGCTCAAACAACCTAACGCAATTTTATTCCTTCTTCTAAAACACTTCTCTGCTCTACAAGATCTCTCGAAAATCACGTAAGAATTCCAATTTTTGAAACATTTTTTTGTCAGATTTCCAATATACTGCGCATTGATTCAAATCATATACCTTCTCCTTTCTACATGCCGTTTCTATCATCCCTACAGTCCTGCAAGTTGCGTGGTCGACTCTAAACAAATAAGTTAAGTAAACAAAATGCTACACATATAGACAACTCGCACGACGACGAAAGCAATATGATAGGCGTCCCGCCCTCATAAAAAAGGTCGATTGCTATCTCGCGCCAATTGGATGTCCTGATATGCCTTTGACACAAATGGAATGCACCGATGACTTTTTTTAACAAAAACTTGTGCTAAACATCTGCTACTGTCAGGCGCGTCCCCAGAGGGTGGGTGTGGGGGGTGTGACCCCCCATTTACAAAATTCTGTCCGACGTTTGAACGCGAGTGAAAAACAAAATTGGGGGTCTACCTGGCGAGCGCAGCGAGCCGGAAAATTTGAAAATTCGGACCCGGCATGATTTTGTCGGCAACACAGACTCAACACCCCCCCCATTAAAATGGTCTGGGGACGCCCCTGGCTACCTGTGTGAATAAAAAG